>OMLC01011216.1:4285-18289 GCA_900302585.1 Regalecus glesne | reverse complement strand
AAAACTTTACATCCTACCACACTATTTCAAAAAAACAAAAAAAACAAACCATGATATCCAAGCTTCTCAGCATCCAAGACTTTACAGATCGTACTGCAGAATGGTTGAGGAATCCTTAGGGGAGCAAGGGATGGCGGGGGGATTAGACAGCAGCATCACTCGACGTCTTTGACAAATTACAGATTAATGGGTGTGAGTCATCTCCAAACGTCCTTTGGACACGGTTACGATAAGACAGCCATTGCGCACCGTTGTGTTCATGACTCTTCTCTGGTTTGACGGGAGAGGGGTTGTGTGAACGTTTCTCTGACGAGTTAGACTGCAACGAGGACAAAGCTTTGCTTCTAAATGCTTCATCGTCCGAGAGACACTTCCTTCATTTTACATGAACTGCATCTGTAGGGGAGGCAACAGAGAGCATCTGATATTGGAAGGTAGTTTGACCAGTGGCACTGGAAGAGCTCAAGCAGTAGGCTCAAGGCAATGAGCGACCTATAATTTCTTAAAGAAACTCTAAAACATCCAAAAAGTCAAAATCAATTAAATTCAGCACTGCCTGCCAGCTGAGTGTGTTAAATGATTCAGGAAAACAGGCCACGGTGTGTGGAATCTAAGATGTACAAAAATAGATTTCAGGGAAAAAAAATTCTAGCTTAGCGAAAAAAAAATAAAAATAAATAAAAAAAAGGTACATGAAGCCTTCATAACAGACAAGAAACATAAAAGAAGCAACAACGCTCAAGATACACAAGCATAGGCAAGAAGGACAAAACATAAGGCAGCATGAAACCATTATGAAGAAGACAGCATGTCTGGATATGGAAAACGACAAGACATTTTAAAAAAAGGAGAGAGAAGAACATTAGGCGTCGGCCATGCGGTGCATGCAGGTGCAGCCACAAGCAAAGAGCATGCTGTACCTAAAGAGACGCTCTACAAGAAATCCTTGAGAGAGAGCTGTGCAAATGGGTCCTGTCCAGGGGCTCGGAGAGGACTCTGGCTGGAAGGGCTAGAGGCTGCAGAGGGCTATTTTAGGAAGACGTCACCAAAAAATAAAAGGGAGACAGAGTACCAGAGGAGAAGTCAGAGAAAGTCAGTATAAAGAAGGGTGAAGAGATTAGTATGGGGGGGAGGGGGGCGGTAATAGATGGGACAAATGGCAGGTAAAACAAAAACCAGGAGAGTTGTAGAAGGAAAAATACAGGGAAACATAAGGAGGAGGATGAATGACAGATTTGACACTTTCTGCTCCAGGTGGTTAAGACTCCGTGTTAAACCGTCACCATCACCAAGCCATTACCCTCACTGACAGCAGGGCTTCAATAATAGATAGTTGAGGTTAACGACACAAGTCAATGGACACACTGTACATCTAAAACTGATACTACACCAAAGAGCAGCAACAGATTATATCATGCTTGGGTTAGAAAGCCTTGCACCCACCTGCGCACTGGACACAGAGCCAAAGGGGTTGGGTGGCCTCATCACAGGCTGGGTGTACATCATGGTGGGAGGATTCATCATCCCCAAAGAACCCATCTGTGGAGGCTACAACAGAGAACACGGGGATCAATTTGTAAGTCAGTGATACAGCAAACAACACACCTTCCAAATTACAATTCAATATAGATCGATGGTGTTGAAGACTGTGTGGCTTTATGAGTGATTCAATTCTAAATAGGAAAAACATCAATATGTGAGCAGTACCTCACTGATGCTGCAAACAGAAAAAAACATGAGTCACAGTACTAACCATGCTATATCCCATCATGCCTGTAGGTGTAGTGGCTGGGTAGGCCATGACTGAGGGAGGCTGCAGACAAATAGGCCAGTTAGTCCTTTCTACCTCAGAAATTATCTTAACGCCAACTTGTTGTTTTTTTTATAAAGGTAGCCCTGTATTGTGATAGTAGTTATTAAATTCAAGTACAAATATTTAAAAAAAAACAAGCATGTCATGAAAATGAAAAATTTAACAGCCCATCATGGAGAAACCACATGACCGCTGCAGTAAGAAGGCATCACCATTGAGACAGGGTTCCATGTTGTGGTTGGTGCTGCCTTGGGCTGCCAGTTGGTTCCTCCGGTCAATCTCTTCTCCCCAGGCTGGCTCCAGTGGATGTCACTGTAGATTAACACACTTAATATTAGCACTGCGTTCTTACTGCCTCTGAAAGCACACCTGCAGTCGCCACTGTTGTAATGCAGCTACATGTACACTATGGAGATGAGGGGGGGGTCACTTACTTTTTTGCGGTGCCATTTCCAATGCCAAGGTCTGAAACAAAAGAACATTTTCGGACAGTTACTAGATGTATGGTGTCCAAGTACAATTCAGTAGAGTATAGCAGTTTCATAAAATTTCCTGCCAAAAAGATGTTCCTTTTGGTCCTTTTCTATGCGTATCCACAATGCACAGGAAACAAAGCAGTACACTTACTGCCCACTAGGTTGGCCAGGGAGGAGTCGAGGTCATCTGACACTAGCTTCTCTGGCAGTTGACTAGAGGGCAGACCCAGGTTAGAGCCAGCTAGAGTTGGTTTCAAAATTCCTCCAGTGATATCTGGTGGGAGCAGGAAAGACAACGCCTTCAGTACCAAGAGATCACAGTTAATCAAGCCCCGAGATGAAAAACAGACCATTCCATTCATCTGAAAAGGCCCAATTTCATGTGTCACGATTAGTTCCCATGTTGTGAGAGTAGACGTAGAGATAGATGGAGCGTGAGGGATTAAGGCCATACTCTTCCTGATGCACCACAATGGGTTCAAACCCACAAGTAGCTCGTAGGGTCCTGAAGAATGTGCTCTACCACTGAACTACCACGGCCCCAACTACTTACTCTATTTCTCAGGGATAAAATGTGCAACACTCGATGGTAGTTTCCACCCGTGTATGTTAAATTAATTAGATTTTCCTTCCAGAAACAGGAAAACAAGAAACACAATTTATTTGGCATTCCATTTCATTAATCCAATATTGCAAAAGGAAGGAAAGCTACTCAATTTGGTCATTGTATTCCTACAACAAAACCTATTCTGTGCATTTAACCCATCCTACTGTAGAGGAGCAGTGGGTACCTGCAGTGCCTGGGGGGTAACTTCTAACAGATGAAATAATCCATCCATCCAAATGACTTTTTATTTTATGCGACACAACACTGGCACTGGAAGCTGTGTTGTGGTTTTCCCCTCACATGTTGGCTCCCTTGCTACTCCACTCCCATCAATGTGAACAGGCACATTTAGTCTAGGTATTAATCTCATAGCCAGGAAAGTAATATTGTGGTTACACAGTAGTTACCATCCCTCGTCAGCCAATTATCCAAAGTCGGGAAGTGGAGTCACACTGGAGTCCATCCCAGCACACATTGTGCAAAAGTCAGGGAAACACACTGGACAGGTTGCCCTTCCATCACAGAGCTTGAGCAGTTAGGGGTTCAAATGTCTTCCTTGAGGACATTTAAACATGCCCTCTGGAAGAACCAGCGACCATCAACCTTCCAATTACTGGACAACTGCCCGAGTTCCTGAGCTATGATGGTCTAATCTCATACATGCTGATCTTGGGAACCTTTCTAGCCACACATTCAACAGCCCAAAGTGTTCTAGCTGGCATACATCTAGTTATCTAGAGCCAACTCGAATAAGCGTAGTATAAATACAAGCTCTATCCTCACAAATGATGAATACTGGTATTCGAGTCCATGAAAAGGTGACCGCAGAAGGCTCACTCGCATATATTCAAGCATAGGCTACTATTTGTGTTTGTCCTTGGAGATGTGGTTCTAGTCACCGGTTATTTGTACTGACATTCAGACCAAGTCCAGTGAGACAGAGATGGTGGTGGTAAAGAGGTTTTTACGAGTCAATTGCTCCAAATTATGATTGACAACTGAATACATTTTAAATCATCCATCCATCATCAACCACTCATCTGAGGACAGTTCATAGAGGTATCCGTTCCAGCAGGGACCCCAATCCTCCCCTTTCCTGGCCACATAAACCAGCTTCGATTGGGGGATCCTGAGGAAGTCCTAGGTCAGTGTGGAGATATAATCCCTCCACCTGGTCATCTGTCAACTCCATAGCCTCCCCCCAGCTGGACGTGACTGCAATACCTCACTAGGGAGGAGACTAGGTAGCATTCTTACTAGACGCCTGAACCACCTCAACTGGCTCCTTTCTAAGACATGGAGTAGCTCTACCGAGTCCCACACAGATGGCTGAGCTTCTCAACCCGTCTCTAAGGGAGAGTTCATTTTACAGGAAACTGCCGTGTAATCAGAAATACATTCAGAGGTATACTGTTTGTGCTGGAGGTGTGGTTACAGGATTAGGTCTACTACCTTGGCTAAATATGCCTGTTCACATTTGAAAAGGAGTGGATTTGGCAAGGAACCAGCATGTGGGGGAAAAAAATACCTCGAGATGATCAGGCATGATGTAAAAAAAAAAATAGGCTTTTTATGATTTCCTTGCCATCATATTTTTCAGTTTCTATCATGGAAGATGAAAATCGGTCCATTTTCACTTTTCAATAATGAGTTAAGAATTGAAAATTAAAATAATTTGTTTTTCAGTTCCCGTTTCTGAAGGAAAACTCAAATGAACCAAATGTACACGGGCCAGTTTCCTCCTTAGCTTTAGTCAAAGATGATGAGAAAAAGATGAAATGTGAGAAAATTCCATTTCTTCATGCAATATGGAAAAAAATACTATAATATAAAACACAGCCTGTTCTTAATATAATGATGTTCAGCAGAGAATCTGTAATCAAAAGCTTGACGTCCTCACCATCAGCGTTGAGGCTGTTGATGCCTGTGGCTTTGGATCCAAAAACTGACTCAAAGTCCACCTGGAGTCCCCCTGATGACTGTTGGGGAGGTGCCTGTGGTGTCGAGTATCCTTCAGAAAAACATGAGATGAAACACCTCTTAATGAAGGTGGACAGTGAAAAAGGCTGAAATAAAATAAAAAAGATGTATCACGTATCCTATGTGATATTTCGACTTGCTACTGCCTCATTATATCAACAAATAGCACGATGCCACCATATCAATTCACATCACAATTAGCAGTTCTAAAAGGAGTCTGAAATTACAGTTAAACGTTTCAGTGACAATTTAACGTCCACATAAAAAGCGGTGACCACCACAGCCGTCTACAGTTGGTGGTGAGAGGCTAGTTGGGGTGTTGATGATTGACTGCAATATTCCCTTTTACCATTAGAGGGGGCGGCTGAGCTTCCTTGATAGATATCGAAAATCCTCCACCATGAGGCCTCAAAATGTATGTGACTCAAGTCTACGTAACAATTGGATACCAGAAAGTGTCGTGTCATTGTCATGTTATCCATGTCATCTTGCTCATTCATCAATTGAATTTAGTGACCAAACAGTGGAGGTACAAAGTGCCATTATTCGCTTGTCGAGTTAATACCACTGATGTTATTCTCGCAATCGATGACACAGGAAAAGTGCCCAGTGTGGCAAGGCCAGCACAGTCTAACCTCCAGCAGGCCCTTCCCCTACCCTGGAGAACACAAGTGAGAGAAAGCCTCTAGTACACTACCTCTGAATAGACCTGCTACAGTAGAGGGCTCAGTAGGGAAGGGAGCCTGATGTGGAAGGTGCTGAGCAAGGGACACTGGACCACAGAAGGAGTCTGACACGCCACATGAAGCAGGAAGAAGAAAAGAGAAAAATACCAAAAGGAAAGGCATTTCATGGCAGGGCCAGAGAGACAGGCAGGAGGCAGACATTATAGTAAAACGGGTAGGGAAAGGAAAGTCACCACATACTGTGTAAATCCCTTATAAGCAAATCAATTACAGCGTAGAATTCGGTTGATGCTTAAAATAGAAAGTTAAAACGTCAGAATGTTAAAACATTGTAGAATAGGATAGTGGTGACCCTCAGATTGAAAGCTAATGTCAATCTTAAGACCCCGGTGGGATCAAACAGGGTCAGAATCCTACGTTTGCCGAGACCCAAAAAAAAGATAGGCTGAGATGGTGAGCCATTAAAGTACCTGAGACGGAGTGTTCTATCCGCACTGTGCGTTTGTAATTGGTTGAAACGGATGCGTTTGTGTCAATAAAGGGATTGTAATGATCTGGAGGATTAAAAAGTAGTGTTGGTAAAAGAAAAACAGGTTTAAACTTATAGCTCTACAGGACTTTCTCTGTTATAATATAACACAGCACCAAATTATTATCACAAGTAGAAAAAAAGGAAAGTAGGACTGAAATATAAAGCAGATACGAGGAGGTCCTCAACAGAGTGTACTGGGCATGGCCTGTCTAGCTTCTAACATAGGAGAAATGTTGAATTGTTCTTTTGATGAAGCAAAAGAAGAAAAATCTTGAGGACAATCTAGATTTGCATGAATTGAAATACTATATATTTTACAGACAGAGTATGACAACTGGCATTCAGCCTTTAGAGGGACAGAAAAACTATGGAAAATTCAACAGATACAAGCTAGACGCACTTTGTGAAACGGTGACTGAAGATGCATGAGACAAGACATCCGAGGAGATACAAAAATGGATCATTACCACCAAACATTTCATGACCAGATGTCCTAGAGGAAAAGCTAACACCGTCTGAAGACACGACGGGTAAGTGAGCGGCATCGGCGAGTTTTGAGAGGAAAGGGTTAAGGTTTGGCATGGAATCATCTCCAGCTTCAGCAGAGGTGAAAGGATCTAGGCAGGCAGGGGAAAAGTAAGAGACAGGGACAGAAAGAGGAAGAAGGCGAACAACAGTCAGACAAATGTCAAGAGAAGAAGATCATGCAGAACACGTCTTGGAAAGTACTAGAAACGGTGACCCGGGTGAAGTCCAGGGGCCTTCATATCAAGACGCCTCCTCACCTGCCCAGGCCGTTGCCACTGGAAGTCCTGATGAGCCAGACTGCATGGAGGACTGGAAAGTAGACTGCAGGTCAAACAGGTCACTCTCCATCTTCAGAGCACTGGGAACAGAGGGGCAGTGGTGACATCAATATCAGACATTGCATTTTAAGAAGGTACAAGTCGTCAACAAATACAGAGAAAATCTGAGGTAAACTCTCTGTTCTCTCTCTCTCTCTCACACACACACATACAGCAAGAGACGATTTAATTGTACTAAATATGTATATGATGTGCATTACACTTTTACACTTAAATTTCCTGTTACAGCAGTATCTATTGCCAATATAAGTATTTGCACTATAAACATACAATTCAATATATGCAATGAGGACGTAACTACAAAATTGCTCTGTGACAAAAAAATATTCTTGGCAATCTAGCAGTACCCATTAGAACAGCTGGGTGTGGAGAAGAGGTCTATTGCTGGTGCTGTGCTGATAGTGCCCCCAGTGGTGGAGATAGGTGAGGTGTCTGTAGTGGCAAAAGAGGGTCGCTTTGAGAGCTCCTTCAGCCTTTGTTCCTGGGTAGAAAAAGTCAAATAGAAAAAACAAGTAAAGTCAATTTCATTTATATAGCCCATTACCAAAAAATGCCTCAGTGGGCTTTATACTAACACAAGATCTTGTCCTTGGGTTCTTGTATCACATAAGCACTGCAAGAAACATGAGGGTAACGTTTTCATTATACTATGGAGGGTACCCCCCTCAAAAAAGCATTTCTACCTTCAGAGCTTTGAGACGAGCTTGCTCCTCTTCAAGAGCTGCCTGTTTTTCCCGCTCATCCACTTTAGTAAAAGACATTCCTGTGGTTGCAAGTGATGAGACGGCATTCGACAGAGTACTGGCCCTGAAGGCAATGCATGCAAATAGATTAATTCACAATCCAGCATCACTGCTGTTGTCAAACATTTAAAACCTTAAAAGGAAAATAGGGATTCAAAATAAAGGAATTACAATCATCTGGTAAGGTTACCAACTAGAGCAGCCAATAAGGAACATCTTGAAAGTGAACGTACCGGCTGGCAGCAGTGGAGTCTTTTACCTTCTTGCCCTCTAAAGAGGCCAAGTGCTGCTCCAGAGCTTCGAGGAGGCTACTGGGAGCCTGTAGTGACATAACACACAGGGTCAGCACATTGTTGATATACATTTAAGCTTTAATCTGCATGGACACCAAGAGCATCTAAGTCAGTGGTGGGCAAACCGGCCTTGTAGAAGAGAACACACATGGCACCACACGTTACAACACCCTATCCGAGCCTACATTTAGCCATCCTACTCGGATTTTTCCTTTAGGAGGACCGGGTTGAAATTTTGTTCCTGCCATTGCAAAATTTGTACATACAATAGGATGGCCAGCATCGGGCTACAAGTTGCCCGCCACTGATTGATGATTGCATTCCAGCTGTAACGCTATCTCAGATGAGTGTGAGTAACATCTGTTTGAAATGACACACCACATCACTTTCAACAACCCATGTAGCATTGTTGAATCGACCATGTCTAAGCACAACAGGGCAGCCATTCTGGATGAGCTACACAAGTTTACACCTCATGTGACAGAAGTGAACGTCATTTACCACAGAGAGAGTTTTTTTCCTTTAACCGTTTTCACCACGATGTAGGAGACAAGGGTCAGAGCAGAGGCATGCAAAAGACAATACTAAAGCAAGTCACAGACACGGGAAGAAGAGTGAGATGATAGTACTTACACAAACTGTGAACTAAAGTGGGAAGATAAGGGAGAATACAGAATATAAAGGTGGTGGCACAGGGGAACGCATCAACTTCATTTTAACCCATATCACCCACTGCACAGCACTAAGTGTGCATTCAAAACTCATTAGGGCAGGTTAGGGAAAGTTCTTAATATATGCGGTAACTGGACTGCGATCACAGCCAGCCATGCAATCTTCGGACTAAACACCTTTATTTGCTGTAGAAAGAAGGTCAAGTAGAAGGGAGAGAATTTGAAAAAGTGAAATAAGACAGGAAGAAGAAGATACAACAGAAGACAAAGAAGTAGGAAAAGACGGCCCATCCTGGGAACATGCACTAGAGAAGGACATCGTGCAAAAGGGTTTCATCTCAAATAACATCTGCACAGTGGTATATATAAATAAATGTCGTTGGACGAGGTGAAAAAGCATAAAAAAAAATTATGCAGTAGATTAGACCCTGAAAATAAACAATGTAAGAGCGAATGTGTAATGGCCATTTTTGCTTTTATTGAGACAAAGATGTACTACTTTGCACAGAGATTTTGATTTCTGCCATGTGTCCTTCCAGACCACCCTCTTAGTCTCAACTGTATAGCATCACTGCTTACCTGTGAGAGGTCTGGGATGTCCCCTCGATCAATTCCCACCTGCTGTCATAAAAGGAATAAGAACCCAAGTCAGAGGAGCAAACCTATCCATCCACAGTTCATAAATATATGTATATATACATTTTATCACACACACACACACACAACTCCACTAACTAGTTTTAGATTATTTGCACATAGTGGTTGTTTTAAGTCTTAAATCCGAGGAGAGCATCAAGTGGAGAATTACCTCTGCTACTTTGAGGAACTCTGATATCCGGGTCATTCGAGTGAGGAACTTCTTGTAGATGTCCAAGCCTTCTTTACACTGAGTTTTTTTCATGTCAAAGTATTTCTCTGAAATTGGATGGAAATACACATTCTTATGGAAGGATGATGGATATATTTTGGTTTAGTTTATGAGATAAGTAGACATGGACCCAGGTGGATTTTGGAGGATTAAGGCCTTGAGGCCCTTCCTAATGCCCCTCGGTGGGACCAAACTTGCAATATCTGGTTCATCAGTTCGAATACATCATTTAAAATCAATGGGCAAAAAGTACAATAAGGCTACTGAGTAATAGAGCACTGAAAAGGATAGAAACTTACCAAGTAGGTTGATAATGCCTTCATTGTAAGCCGCAAAGAGCCTGATGGAATCTTTAAAGAGCAGCATGAAGGCAGCATTGATGACTCCATTAGTGAGCTCATTGGCATTAACCTGAAAGAAGAAATTTATAGTTTACCCAAAGGCTGAGTGTTAATCTACTCCAAGTAACTTTATTTCTCTTCATAATTGTTTTCCCATCTAAAGCCATAGTGCTGCTGAAATAAGAAAGAAAGGAGATGGGCAGACTGAGCCTGAAAATAATCTTCACACTCTAGATGAGCCCATTTACAACCCGAGCACCAGAGCTATGGGTGGTTTGACCTTAAACTCACATTGAAATCGAGGAGGGCGTCCATCTGGTTCTGAATAATGGGAATAGTCTTCAGCAGCTTCTCTGTATTCATGGTCCTCATCACACCGTCCACTCTGTATGGACACACAATGTGTCAGAGTGAGAGCGAGAGAGAGAGAATCAATGCTGTTCCTTAGGCATGTTAAAAACAGGCTTGTGATTTCTGTTGTGGAGACCATTTCATTCCACGACTAGAGTCAATGGCACTCGAGCATTCAAACAGACAGATGCTTCATTTTGCCTCCTATAGATATTTCGGCTTTTTTAAACAGATTTTTTGTGGTTCAGGAATATAGAAATTAACAAAGAGTGGTGGATGGCAAGAAATACATTCTTTAAATGGTGATGGGGTAATGTTCAATATGACAAGCTAGACTCATAACATCCTTACCCTCTCTTTACTTTAGTGAAGTCGAAGGCAACTTGTCTGTATGAAACCGCTTTCTCATTCAGATATCGGCTATACCGCCGAATGAATGTGGACATGTCATAACCTAGGAGGGAAGGGGAGTGGCAATGTACACATTCACCAGAACATAAGATCTTATTCATAAAAATGATATTTTATTCTTAAAAATGGACATAAGCAAAGCAAAGTCAACAGTAAGCAAAAGTGAATTTTTTTACCTTGTAAGCCACTCTTATCCAGAAAGTTACTGAGGTTGAAAAGTGTGTTCCTTGAAGCCAAGTACTGCACAAAACGCTGCATGGAGAGAAAGTTTTATAATCAAATGATCTCATAACACTGATTGTTTATTGCACTTGTAAGTATGAATGAGCGGCTGGTTACCGAACTATTCTGGCCGATCTGAAGCTGAATTTCAACATGTCTTACAGGTCATTATATCCAGTTCACAGTCCAGGACAGAGGCTGGTGTTGACTGAAAAAGCTCACCTCATTTCCATAGACCATGAGGTGGTGTGTGGTGATAAGGGACTTAAAGACCACCACCCAGCTGGTGTTGGTGGTCCTCTCGAACAGCGAGTCAGCCAGTTGAGGAATGTTCACGTTCATCTCGTTGGTGCAATGGATCAAATCTGTGGGGGGAAGCATTACTCATGCCATGAGTACCATCAATCATAAGTGAGTAGATGTTACAGTAATGCAACAGAGCTTAGTTATTTATTCTCCATCCTTAAAATCTAAGGAGACTGAGTCCTGCGGTTAGGACTCAGTCTCCTGCCATTCCCATCTCTCGTGATTAACCTATTATATAAAAGGAAGAAAATGCCACGAAAAAATCTTCAAGAGTTAAAGGAGCCACTCCCAACTAGCATTGGGTTAAGAGGCAGGAAGGCATCCTGGACAGGCCGCCAGTTCATCACAGGGCCCATTCACAGCATCCATACCTTTGGGCAATTTCCTATTCTCAACAACATGCATGTCTTTGGACTTTGAAAGGAAACTGGAGCAAAATCAATGTACAAGGATGCAAAGACCACTTAAACTTCACAAAAGAACGACTGGGTTCAAACTGAAGATCCTCTCACTGTGCTCAACACAAAGCTGCTTTGACATCCAGTGAACTGAGGAAGTGGAAACAAAAATAGAAAAAAAATCAATACTGTCATAGAAGATTATTTTGATACTAATCTGTTTAGCGACTGGTGTTTTTTTTTAACAGAGCAGGAGACCTCAACTCCTATTAAGTTACTCAAGGCACCAAGTCTTGTATAAAGCAACTGAACATGTTGCTGCACGGTGCAGGAAGCCCTATGCAAATATCTTCCCATGTAATACAAAGCATTTACAACACTGAGGAGGAGCTGCTTCAACCTGCAACGTTACCAAGGGTGGCATTCACATCGACCGTGACAAAGGTCGGACGCGCTCTTTAATGACCGTGGCACCGATGGCTTCATATCCAGGGCCATCCTGTTGTATAGGAGCAGTGAGCAGCTGCAGCATCTGGGGACGTATTCCAGCTCTTTTTCCTATTGTCTTGCTCAGGGGCACAGGCAGGAACATTATCCTTAACATGCATGTCTCTTTGATGGTGGGAGGAAACCACAGCATCCAGGGGAAACCCACACAGACCCAGGGAGAACATGCAAATGCTACACAGAGAAGACCTGGGACAGCATGGGGATTGAACCCAGGATTTTCTTGTTCTGGGCTGCCCAGGGCCAAACTGGGCAGATCAATCAAAATAAACAGACCTCAATGTGTACTTATGACTGATTTCACTGTGGATGATGTGCCACCAAGATCATGTGCTCTCAATGATAGCAGCAGCTAATCCTTTGCCTCTGACACATGGACAGGCTTGTACTTATTAAGCTACACTGAAAACAATTGTGTTTTAGTGTAGAGTTTGGACATATCCAGACAATGGAGCCGGAGCTGGATATCCTTTAGACTCGAGCATGTGGGACTCATATCTACCATGTGACAGATCTGATGTTTGGCCTACTCTCTCTAACTTAAGAGGTTTTCTTCCTTTTTTTTCCCAAGTCTTTTCTGCATGATTAGGCAAATATCTCATCTGTTTCTTAGCTGACTGGTAACAGTCTTGGGGCCGCTATGTCCCTCCATTAGTCATGAGATCCAGATAGTCCTGCCAGAGCCCAGTGTGACGATTGTGACAGTGGAGGCGGGTGTGTTGGGCGCAGGAGAACCAAGATGTCATTTTGACTACCAGCTGGGTGTTGGAGAGTCATCTGTCCTTCTTTGTTTTCCTGTAAACGATCTTCACTAAAACTAGGTTAAAACGTAGGAAGGGCATCCAAGCCTTACGCCTGCCAAGTCCCATCTAAGTCCGTGTCCACTCCCCATAATCACTGTTGCCATGATCACTGGAAAGTCATGAAAGACATGAATTGGCAAATCACTGTACTAATTCATGTCGGATAGGGAAGCTCCCACTTCCGTGTTTACCAGTGATGTCATTGGTCAGCTGACCAATCAGGTGACTTCAGTGAGGTCATTGGTTGTTTGAACCCTCCTTCACCTGATCCAGTGGCCCAATAGTGTCAAACTGATCACTCAACCACCCTGTGATCAATCTTCATGGACATTTAATTCCGACTGTCAGACTAGCATTAGATGTCAAAATTCCATGGGTGTGTCAAGACAAATTATTACCCACGTATATGTGAATGACTGATAAATGAGGCCCAGTGTTGACAAAGCAAACAGCAAACATTAACATTACAGAGGAGGGCATGACCCACCTATGAAATAGATTAGTCGTCATAAAACCAAGCTCACATGGACTTGTACTTATATTCATTGGGCTTGCATGAGGACAATAAAATCATTAAATCCTGAATATATAATACCGTTTGGCGACATCCTGGTAGATCACTCAAGCTGCCTACAGTGAAACACACCAATGTGAGAGATCCTTCGTTGTGTGTCAGGATTAGTCCCCATGTCGTGGGGGTGGACATAGACTTGGATGGAGTTTCGGGGAAATCAAGGCTGGATGCCCTTCCTGACACCCCACATTGGGTTTGAACTTGGAGCCTCTGACTTGTTAGTTCCTGAAGCACACCGTTCACCACTGAGCTCCTGCACCTCGTGGGTTCACAGTCACATTCAATAAAGCCGCTGAAATTTCAAAACCCCTTGAATTAAAAGAGGTTTCTCAACCCTGACAAAACAGAAAAGGCTGATGTCCAATGTACTGGACAAGTTGCCATTATTATTCACAGGGCTTCGGAAGTTTGGGGTCCAGTGTCTTGCTCAAAGGACGCTCTGCAAGCTTTCTGAAGGAACCGGGGATCGAACCACCAATCTTTCAATTACAAGATGACTGCCTTACCTCCTGAGCTATACTGCCCCTGTAAAAATCCAAGTATGAAAGGTGCCATT
>OMLC01011209.1:3965-21979 GCA_900302585.1 Regalecus glesne | reverse complement strand
TAACTTTTAGAAGAAGAAAAATAAATTCCATATCCTCTTCGTTATACCACATCCACCTGATTTCCTATTTGGTTGTGTGTGTTTGGTGCCCCTGTGGTGGGTGTCCCTCTCTCTTCACCCGGCCTTCTGTGTTCCACAGTTTCTCCACTGGATTGTGTCGCGTCTTTCGTAACCCTGTTCTGCTCTCTCTCCCTCCTCCAGCGTGTGAGGACGTCCTGACCCCTGCCACTGTGACTGATTTGTCTCTGAAGATTCTCAGCAGCTGTCTGGCCACCATGCCTTCAGGTAGGCAAGATGCCCCCCCACCCCTGGTCCTGCACCAGGAATAAGGCAGCTTCCCCTGTTATTAAAAAGGGAGGGAGGGGTATCTCAAAAGAGGTAAATTTGTTCAGCTGGATCAGAGGTTCATTTTTGAAACGTTTCGTCACTCACCAGGTGACTTCTTCAGTCTAAGCTGAAGGCAAACATCCCCCTCCTTATAAACAGTACCGTGATGCCACACAACAATAGGTTTGTTTCACATGCAAGTTGGGTGATCAACTGGAGGGAGGGGTACTTTATAGGTTTTGCTCTACATTGAAGGGGGACGTAGTTTATCAGGAACTGCATTTCCAAACAAACCCAGTGTATCGATGGAAAATCCCTGCTGTGATTTATGAACTCAACCCTCTGCAGTGTGGTCACACACTGATGTGAGAGTGTCGGAGACAGGCTGGGGAGGGACAGCATCGGGTGCAAATCCACCAAGGATGAACATTTCCGTTCTCTGCAGCCTCTAATGAATTATTCTGTTCCGGCGATGCAATAGTCGTGTAATTTTGGTCTCTAAGAGGAGAGCGTTAGACGAACCATCCCAATGTCGGATTGCAAGATGCAAAAGTAGTGCTGGTAGTATGAGTTGAGGGGGCAAAGCCTGGCTTTAGTACTGGCCAACCAGTTCAATCTGATTTTCGTCTCGATCTCGAGTCAGGAATGCAGACGGAGAGCTTTTCATGTGAAGTTGGGTTATGCTGCTTTGTTTAACTCCTCCCACTTCATCACACTTGACCAGTATTTGTTAGTTATAACGGACTGGGTTTTATCTTTCCTCAGGTGATTTGTTTTATTGTCTTGACTGTTTGCCGACTTGCATTGAACATTTTATCCAAGATTATCCATTCTTTGATATTATAAGATTTTCTTCCTTTAGTTACCGAGTGCTCTCAGCCAATCAGGATTCAAGTTGCTCCCCTAGCTCGAACCACATCCTCCGCTGTACTCGCTGACTTGTCTCCATCTTTCAAATTGTACCGCGTTGTTGACGGCGGTTGGTTCGTTTCTCATTTTCAGCCACCAGAAACCCCCCCTGTCTGTCCAGACCTCAGACGTTCTTGTGGGTGTCCAAGTGGGTTGACTACTCCAACAAGTATGGCTTCGGCTACCAACTCTCCAACCACAGCGTTGGCGTGCTCTTCAACGAGGGAACTCACCTGAGTCTCTGCGACCAACGCAAGTAAGTGAATTTTGCCCTCACTGTGGTGTTTTCTACCCACAACATGGTGGACATGCAGCTGGGAGGGTGATCCAAACGGATCACATGAATGATGCACACTATTAGCCTAAGATCCAGCTAATATCAAGATGGAGCTTTTACAAGGGATTTAAATGAATGACTATTTTTATCTTCTTCTCCAAACAGGACGGTACATTATTGCTTGACCAACAACAAACACTTCACCTTCCAGGCCAGCTCTCTGCCCGAGCAGCTCCGCGGCCAGAAGCAAATCGTAGAGCTCATGGCCAACTACATGGAGCAGAACCTGATGGAGGTATGAAGCCAGCACAGGTTTCATTAGCTAGGCTGGGGTCATTAAGGCATGACGGTCGGTGTGAGCAATTATTTAGATAATCATCGATCAGTTGTTTTTTTATATGTACATCTTCAAGGTTGATATTTCAGAGATAATTTTCTATCAGTCATCACAATAGGATTTTTGTAGTTGGAGTAAGAAAATAAAAAGATCTGAAAGTAAAGCGGATGTTGAACTTGACCAACACTGATCTGACTTCTTTGCGCTCATCAGGGTGGAGACCTGCATTGTGATGAGCAGACGTCTTCCCCTCCTCCTCTCCTGCTGCAGTGGGTGAAGACTGACCATGCTCTTCTTATGCTCTTCAATAATGGCACACTACAGGTAAACAGATTCCTCTTTATTGTCCCGTTCTGGGCCACCTCTTACTCCCAGTAGTCACGACTGTGTAGGGTCTGCATTGGGAGAACGGGACCCTTTCCTGTGATATCTACAATTACCAAATGCGGTGCTGATGGCATCAGGTTGTTGAGCGTTTCTCCTTACTTCTCTCTCCCCAGGCCAACTTCTACACAGACCACACCAAGATCATCCTGTGCAAGTCGTCTGACGGTTCCCATCTGCTCACCTACATCAGCCGGGAGCGCGTCTCCTACACTTACCTCCTCAGCATGTTGGCCGAGATGGGCTGCTCTGCTGAGCTCCGGCACAGACTACGATACGTGGTCCAGCTGCTCCAACACCATGCTGATGCCTGAGGGGGGGCATCGGCGTGATGCCCCCTCCCCCCAGGTTGCCTTATTGGATGGATGCTTTGGAGGCAACCTGTCTGGTTTACACCTTTTTATTTTAGCCAGCCCTAGTGGGTGATGCAACTCTGAAAAGCTGATGCCTGTCCAGTCGGGTCGGGTCGACTCTCGGGTAATACGCTGTCTGGACTGGTGCCTTGGAGGTAACTGCTTGTGGAGATGACGCCTGGAGGGGTTCAGGAGCCCCTAATAACATCAAACTGTCAGGAGGTGGCCTGTGATGGCGACCGTGTAAAACTGTCTGTCAGCTATCGTCACAGAGGGATCCGCCGAGAAGGTATTGATGCCTGAATAAGGGACAATTTAACAGGCCTTTTTTCCCCAGCCTGGACTGTGATGAGTTGCCTCACACACGGATGTAAAACCGGTCACCCAACCGAACTCCTAACTTCCTTTCCATCACTCACTCAAAACACTGCTTATTGGCTGGGGTCTTTTCAAAACCACCAACCAACCAACCAGCCCCTCGTCTCTCCGCTTCACCTTGTGAGCCAATGTCCTAGCCATGGTTTCCCTACTGGTATGTCAACACTAATATTGTCCCATTTGCTTGCAATCGGCGAGGGGAGGGGGGGGTTGTCCTACAGCTTTGATGCTATTCGGATGGGGGATTTCCAAAACGCATCTTTTGAAGTGAAGTCATCGTGATGCGTTTGGCTTGCATCAGAGAACCTGAAAAGATCCTCCCACCCGCGGCTGTTTCCCAGACTATGGTGCAACACGTTTAGTTCTTTGTTTTTTCTTTTCTTTTTTTTTTTTTTCTTTCCTCTTCCTGTTTTAAGGTGTGAACCAGCTGCCAGACATTGACTTCACATGCACAAAAAAAGAAAAACATTCCTGGCCTTATTGGATGGAGATGATGCTAAACGCCTTTGGAAAACGAGTCATTTGGTTCCGTTTCGCCATCATCACTCGACCTTTTTAATATTGGACCTCACAGATTGGTACACAGTATACATGAGGGTTTACGGGAGGAGACACAATTTTGCACTATCATCTGTTTTGTAGTTTAATTTTGAAGGGGCAGAGCTTTTACTTCCACCTGTCTAGGTTTTATTTGCTTTTAACTACATACCAAAATGCCTATTTTTCTCTTTTTTTTTACTCCCTTTTTTTAGATTCACATAGGTGACTGTGTGTGTGTGTGTGTGTGTGAGTGTGTGTGCCATGCATGAACATGTGTTGGTAAACTAGAAAACTCGGTTGGAGTTCAGGGGAGGGGAGGGATAAAGTGCCTTTTTAGAGGGATGTGTCTATAGTGCAATAACCGCAGTCTGTGAATGTCGAGCTGGATTACAAACAAGATCAGAGATCAGATTCGGAAGAGGGGATAAACTTGTTTGTTTTTTACTTGGAGCTGAGTGTAAGAGTATGTATCTTAGCACTATTCACTCACTACCTGGTATAAGCTTGTAGAAAACTGGTATCATAAATATATAACCCAGTAATATCTACTATGGAAAAGAACATATTGTACTCTGTTGTACTGTACTGTAATCCTTGTTGGTTTACATCATTTTCCTTATCCAAGGTCATATTCTTAAAAACTGTGACCCTGAATGCAAATATTTAGCAGTTAGTTGTTTTGTTTTTTTTCACTTTTCTGAAAATCAAAAATTGTGAAAGCCATCTGCCAGTTCAGAAGATTTTTTTGGGTTTTTCAGGCACAAAGCCTTGTTAATTTATTATTTATACCTTTTTTATTTATTTGTGTAAATGCTATCGGTCTTGACACAAGGAAGATGTTCAGTCCTGTTCACTTTTTTATGTACCGTATTCGGGGTAGTCTGACATGAATAAAGTTTATTGGAAATGGACTTTTGAGTTGTGGAGGTGAATTCAGCTGCATTCAGTTACCACTGAGCCAGACTTGATGCAACTTGCACTTCGAGCGGTTCGGTTGTCATACTGGTGCGAGATGGTGTGTGTGTGCACATGCCTGTAAAAAGCATGTTGAAGAATTAACACACGGACCTGAAAAGCATGTTGCAGAGTTAACCTTAGCACGTTGCAGAATGACCCAGGCATGTACAAAGCATGTTGAGGAGTTAACCCATGCATGTAAAAGGCATGTGGCAGAGATAACCTTAGCATCTTGCAGAGTGACCCAGGCATGTACAAATCCTGTTGCGCTGTTAGCATATGGAGCATGCTATGGTTCCGACAGACAAAAAAAAGAAAGCAGCCTATTAAATGCTCCTATTTCTGTTGCAGCGTATGCACGTCCACACTGACGGGCAATTTCTAGCACGAGACGGCATTTAATGGTTCAAAGGAGATTATCGAAAACTTAATCTCCTTGACTTTGCAGCACAGATTGGGTGACGCTTGAAATGAAAGTAAGCATGTAGGACAACTTGCATATATAGCCTCATTTATCTTGGAACCAGAAGCTTAAGACTAAATTAAGAAAAACATTCTCCCTCCGGGTTCATGCAAATCTTTTGCTACTCTTGTCGACCCGGCCTCCCCAGAAGTGGGTTTACAAGCCTTCATGTGTCACAAAGCTATAGAAATCAACAGCTGATGACTTGTGTTCAGTTCTCATTGATATGAGGTGTGTGTGTGTGTATGTATCATACCTCTACTTTATTAATACTCTAGCAACAGCCATAGTTTTGGTTTTGTTTCTCACTCGTAATACAGATTTCCTATAAAGTGTCATGAGGAGAGATTTGTATGTCTGTACCTCGGTTGCACATGGCTGGAAACACAGCCTTAGATCTATGGGTGTGCTCCAAAGAGCTGAAACTTTCCCTCTTCCATTGACCCTGCACCGTGACATATGTGCTGTCATGTCGCTCGCTCGCCTTGTGAAAAACAACAGAGGAAATGAGTGAAGCGGCCAGAAGCTTCTCCTGAGGTCTCTCTCTGTGCAGAAGACTCGCAGGTGTATCCTCCCCAGGAAGCCTCTTCACTTCTGGAGGTGACGGGGCTGAGAAGTGGACACCAACACAATGCCGAGGAAGCACGGCAGGAGGAATAGCTCCTTCTAAATGTGTGTGTGTGTGTGTGTGGAAAATGATCCCCATACTGCACTGGGTCAGTTATCGTTCTTCGACTTTATGACTGGTGATAAAAACAAAACAACGTCCTAATGCAAAACGCCCACACTTGCCAACAGGAGTGATCTGTTGAAAAGGTTATATTACACTCTGTGCTGTTGGCTGCAGGTGAGTCCAAGGAAATATTGCTGCACTTAAACGGCCAATGTCAATTTTTGGACAGTTGAAGTCACATTAATGTTATCTAATACGCCTTAATCCTTCCTCTCCTCCACGCCATTGCTTGCCTCATTACTTTCAAGTTGCTTCCTGGTAGGAAAGGAGTGGTGCTACAGGGAAGGCTGGTGGAGATGGGACATAGGTGGAGGCAAGGTTGGTGGAAAAAGCTCTGGGACACATCCTTGGCAAAACACATATTAGCTCTGCAGCTACGCCCTTGCAAAAACAGAACCAATCCCAACTGTGCACACAAGCTGGTGGTATCTAGGGTGGGGTTGTCTGGCCTATACTTCAACCGGAAACTAAAAGACAGGAACCATTGTCACCCAGATTGTTCCCCGCGGGGGAGTTAAACTGTTGCACAAACCAGCATCTAATCAGAAAAAAATGACGAAAGACTTATGAAGAAGAAGCTTTTATTTATTTGTCATCGTACATATATACAGCGAAATAAAATACATTGAACCGATCATATCGTACAGGAGCAGCTGCAGCACCTCGAGATAGCCTTGCTCAGGGGCACAGGCAGGAGTATTAATCGTAACATGCATTTGTGACCTGGGATTCAAACCCGGTGTCTTCCTGCTGTGAAGCAACAACACGCAACCGCTGCAACCACATGGCTCTTAAAAATGTAGATCTAGATCTTCATTGTTATTGTATTCTGCTCTTTTCTTCCAAGCGCCTTTCACAAAGTTGGCGTGCAACAAAAAAGTGCAAGGGAAGACGTCAGTCAGAAAAGGCCATGAGGACTCATGTCTAAGACTGTAATGATTACACACTTGTTCTCTCCACTCCGTTTGTGAACAATTTGGTCAGTGAACTTGGCCATTCTATTCAGATGTGTCACACTGAAACGTGATCCTACCGTGATATCCCAAATTCGACCTGCTGCCTGCTCCTGCTGACAATTTGTTCCCATCCCAGTTGGCTTTCCTTTTCAGCCAAACTTGCGTAAAAGAATAAGTCTTTTGTCAATATGTCGAGATGATTTTCTCCTCTCTTCTGAAGTCCCTTGCCAGCCTTTAACTCTCCGACATGTCTGCCAAGACAGGTCCGAGATAGCTGAGAGAAGTAGTGTGGGTAATGGACTCTTTTGAGGTCCGGGGTAATTTTTGGACTCTGGATGACAGATCGGATTTGGCTTGGTGAGATTAGTGTGCTGTGCTGGAGGAAAAACGAGGTCCGAGAAGTTTATGGGTTCGCTATTTCAGGTCAGACTGAAAATGATGAAGATAGAAAACAACGAGTTTGCCTGCTGTACGTGAATAGTTAATAATGAATCATTTGACAATGCATATGTAAATCATCATGGTTTTGCAAATACCCATAGACACTAGTGTAGAAAAGCCCTCCTCTGTATTTAACCTATTCTACTTTATATGAGCATTGAGATGTTCAGTATCTTGCTTTTAGGGCACTTTTTCCTGGGGGCAGGGATCGAACCCACAGTCATTAAAATACAAGACAAGCTGCCCTATATCCCGAGATCTGCCGCGGCTATGTGGTAACACGAGGTCAAGTAGCTCATTGGGGCTCAATTGACCCTTTGCTTGTATAGGTATCCCACAATGCATTGCTGCACGGACGACAACCAAAATGGCAGAGAGCGGTAAAGACCTCGGCAGCTAAACAATGGAATCGTTTTAAGTAAGTATTAGCTTTTACGGTGCCAGGATAGTAGTCAAAGTCAATGGTTATATGTACACAGAAAAATGATAGGTTTTCCTGAAAGAACAATATCGCAGATCTAAGCAGTTTAAACGTGGTTTGTAAGGAGGGTAGCTAGCGTCTTCGTTAAGAGATAGGGTGAGAAGCTCAGTCATCTATGAGGGACTTGGAGTAGAGTCGCCGCTCCTTTGTAGAAAGGAGTCACTTGAGGTGGTTCGTACACGTCCAACTGGGATGAAGTCATGGGTCAGACCGAGGACCAGGTGCACAGATTATATATCCACTCTGGCCTAGTCAGAGGTGGTTAATGTGGCCAGGGGAAGGCAGGTTTGTGGTGCTTGGCGAGAACTGCTACATCCTTGATCTATCTTTGGATAAGCCGGTGGTGATGGATGGATAGATGGGAAGACTAGACATGAAGTCTACCTACAGAGGGCTGAAAGGAATTATTATTGCTGTATGATGATAATATTTATAGAAAACCATAATTCTTGCCTTCTAATAGCATACTGGAAGATAGTAGAGATATGTAGTAGATAATGTATGTGGACCTAGAGACCAGTAAACCAGCTGTGCCTAAGGCCCACTGGTGCAGAGTTTGCACTCTCACTGGATCAGTAGAACTCAGATCAAACCAGGGAGAGCCGTGTGCCATGTGGGTTTTGTTTTTCACCAGCTGATTTTACGTATGGACCCTTCTCACAGCACACAAGCAGCTCATAAAACTTGTTTGATTTAAATCTAAATATAGATGACCCGTACTCATGAGATACAACCTAGTGTCAAGCCAGGCCTGTGACACTGGTGCTTCCTCATGAGAAGGCAACACTACTTTATTTATATAGCACATTTCATACATGAGGCAGATTCAATCTGCTTCACAATAAAAGTCTGGTTTTTAAAACTAATTCCTATAAAGATATTAAAAATAAAGAATAACAGAATAAAATAAAAATGTTTAAGTTTACAGTTTAGCAAAAGTCAAAGCCTAAAGTTTTGCTGTTTAGCAGAAAGCAATGGTGACCATAAACGTTTTGAATCTGGATTTGAAAGTAATTACTGTCTTGATGGATGGTCAATAGTTCAGGTCAGGGAAATCACAAAAAAAGATGAATCGGTTCAACAGCATCAGAAGTTTATTCTGAGACGTTTTGTCACTCAAAAGGGCGACATCTTCAGTCTGAGCAGACTGCAAGCACCCCCCCCCCTTATAAACCGTACATCGATACCACACAACAATAGGCTTGGTTCATATGCAAGTTGGTCAACTGCAGATTCAGTGGCAATGAGCACCATTCACAAAGTGTCTTGATGCATGCACAATAATCCAGGTATGGAAGTCACAAAAAGAGGTGAATCAGTTCAACTATATCAGAAGTTCTCATCCAGTTGAACTAATTCACCTCTTTTTGCGATCACCATTCACAAAGGGTTGGGATATATTTGCAATCACGGTATTGTAAGATGACGATAGATGTATTCTCAGGCCACCACCCCTGTTCAACAATGGTAGTTCCCTCTTGACATAAAGGGCCTCTTTAACCTCCATTTATAACCAGTGTTCCACCCTATCAAGGATGTGAACATCATCATCCTTGAATGAGTGACCACTAGCCTGTTGATGGGTATGTATTGTTTATAAGGGGGAATGCTGGCAGTCTACTCAGATGGAAGATTTCACCTGTTTGAGTGTCGAAACATTTCTGAATAAACTTCAGATCCAGTTGAACCGATTCACTTTTTTTGTGAAAAGTAATTACTGCTGGAGCAAGTCTCAAATTTTCTGGAAGTTAAATCCAGCCATTTGTTAATGCAATTGATTTGACTTCTCTGGCACCGAAGATATCTTGTTTGTCCAAGGGTGTCTCTTTGTCTCAGTTTTTCTCCAGTTGACTTGCTCAATGAGCTGGCACAGCATCTATATAGGGCAACTGTAATTTAATGATATAACTGTATAGGAAACCAGAACACCTGGAGGAAACCCACACAAACACGGGGAGAACATACAAACTCCACACAGAAAGCTAACCACTGGTCCGCCATGCAACCCAGAAAGTGAAAACTAAGTTTACAAGAGATAAGCTCATAAACTAAAAAGGAGTTGTTGTTCAGGGATCTGCCGTCAACCTGGGCTAGCTTTGTACTGTTAGTGGTGTTCGTAACGGGCTGCAAGGGCGATTGTGGTGGATAGGGAACAGTTATCAAATCTGACAATTTTGAAGTGCGAGTCCAATTCACTTTGTTGACCCTGCTATCAGTCACAACAGGAATGGAGAAGGTGCCAGGCACTGACGTCAGCTTTCTCACTTGGGATAGAAAGCCAGTATATATTTAATTTGAGTCTACTGTAGGAGGGACATTCTACTGAAGCTCTGAGGAGCTGATTGTGGGGGTTTTATTCATTGAATTGTCAAAACTTGAATCCTCTTTTATAATGGATTTTACTAAAGCGAGTGATTTCAAAGAAAGGTGAATGGAAAACTCCCATCAATGAAGACTTCCACACAGTGATGATATTGACAATGTGATGTACTCTTCTCAACAGCTCAAAGTCTCCCCATTACACCAAAAATGTCTGACATATGGTGAAATTGAGTCATAGATATTTTGTGATTCACAACCAGCCTCAACCCAATTTTAAAATGTGATTCTCTTCATCCATCCATCGATCTTCAGCTGCTTATCCACAGTCGGGTTGCGGAGTCATGCTGGAGCCTATCCCAGTGCTCACTAGGCTCACTTGGTGGGGAAACACCCTGGGCAGGTGATTTCAATGACAACATAAAATTGGGATGTTGGGAATTTGTTCATAGTTGTGCATTGAAAAACATTGAATCAGTTCATCTGGAAACAATGTTTAGAGACAGTAGAACTACAGAATTGCTTAAATAATCTTAATCTAACAGTTGCTGAAGTACATTTGAACCAATATGAACTTGTGTAGATGTTTTTAGAAGCTGTTGTAGGAAAGGAAAGCAACTTTATTTGGTCACTACAATGAAATTTGTCTTTTGCATTTAACCCATCTTATTGTATAGGAACAGTGGGGGAACTCAGGGATCTGCATAGCCAGAGTTCAATAGCTGACCCTCGCCGTGGGAGTACATCTTTTTTGATCATGGTGTCTCCCCTGCTTGGTAAGTATATGTATGAGCACATAAGTCATGCCACACACATGAGAATGGTATTAGTTCTGCTGCTTGACCGTCTCCGACATACTGTTCTCTCCAGATTGAAGCATTCTACATATGACCTTTCTATCCTGCAGTATTTAATGGTCACCAGCGCCCCGGAATAGATGCATTTTCAAAGTATTTGCCCATTGGTGAAAATAACTCTCGCTAAATAATGTCTGCATTATAAGGTGCACATTCCAAACAGGACCTTGCCCCGCCCTTCAGAAGAAAATCCCCAAGCCCTCCAGAGAACTGTTATTTTTACTGTGCTTTCTTTATCATGAATAATGCCCTTGAGAGTTCCTTATGACAGATTCGGTACAGTCTGGTATGACTTCATTAGCTAAACAGCATCCAAAGGAAAACATAGCTATATTACTCCCACTGGATTAGCGAGCTCCCTCGACAATTCCAGCAATCCCAGAGGGCACGCTCACTTCAACAGGCTTTCTGAAACGATTCTGCCTTAAAGTCTGTGAATAAGCTTTTCAATGCATATGCTGAAGGATAGGTTATCGTCGTGAATAGCAGGGTCATCTTGCACAGCTACCTGAGCTTTCCTCCCACGGAGAAAATCTGAGTTTAAATAATCATATACATGGGGAGAGGGGGGGGTAGATGTGTTTCAGGACTGAGAAGTACACACACACAGACAGAGACACACACACTACACACTTGGCAGTTACTCCATGAGACCCCATGGAGACAGTGAGCAAAAATCCATTGCTGCACTCCTCCTGGTTTCACACTGGAAAGCAGGCTGCCGGCATGAGATCACAAGACAGCCACACTGTGACTCTAGGGCCAAAACGTGCTGAATCCACAGCTTTAATTGCAGGAAGGCTCACAGTTTTCTAATATTAGCTTTTGGTTGTGACGGTAGTAAAATTGAATTTTCTTTCAACAAGCACCCGTGGCTTCATCTTTGCGCACAGAGAATTGAACATGCTCTTCACCACAAATGAATAACAACAAATCTAAGTGAATATCCAATATATCCTAATGGGAATTGGAAGAAATTATAATCATCTTTTCATTCTTGCATTTACACCCAAAAACTAGCCCATTAAATGTGGACTCATCCATATGTAGTAGTAGTAGTAGTAGTAGTATAGGGTTGACATAGTTCAGGAGATAGGGCTGCTCATCTAGTTATCAGAAGATTGGTGGCTTGATCCACAATTCCTTTAGAAAACATGTCGAACTGTCCTTGATCAAGACGCTGAACCCCTAACTCGTGGGTGTCAGACTGGCCCGCAGGCCAAATTTGGCCCACAGTGTAATTATATTTGGCCCATGAGGCAACACCAAATGACTACTAGAGCTGGCCCACCGAGGTGTTTTTTTTTACATGAAATTCGATTTTACATGTCTGCACTATTAAATTATATATTTGAGTTTGACATCCCTGCCCTAACTGCTTGAGTCCTGTGATGGAATTGTGACCTGTCCAAGGGATTTTTCCCGCCTTTCACTCAATGAGCTCTGGAATATGCTCCAATATGTCTCCACGACCCTTGACTCCAACTGGATAAGCAGTTGACAACAGATGGATGGATGGAGGGAGCTTATCCCTGTGCTTGTTGGGCGAAAGACAGGGAAATACCCTGGACAGGTCACCATTCCATCACAGGACTCGAGCAGTTTGGAGTTCAGTATCTTGGTCAAGAATGCTTTGAAATGCTTTCTGAAGAAACTGGGGATTGCGAACTGACTTTGGTTAATCAGTTGACAATATAAAACAATGGTTTTCAATGCATTTATTACTATATTTGCCATTGTTAATGCACTGCTTGATACTGAAGCATCCACCTCATTTTTTTGCAGGCTGATCATTTCCATTGGCAAAATCCTGTTACCAAGATGTTGTAAATTCATCTCGTGCCCAAATATTAATGACGACCATCTGGGATGATATCCAGCGCCAGCAGATGAGGTATTGGTCTTGGTCTTTTGTTTATTGGTTTATTTGTGTGTTGATGTGTTTGGTGGTGTGTTAGCAACATGACAGAAAAACTGCAAGAATGAAAGAAGCCAAAATGACAGAGATTTTTTTCCAGTTATGACAGTTTACTTACGATGATCATTATCATGATGTTCAAACCACTCTGGTTGCCATGTGGTCCATGTCCTACCTACTCCTGAGGGCTCTTTGCACAGCGCATCCCCCAAAAATGTGAAGTCAGTGATGAGGAGGTTCTGTTAGTTCAGATTTTAGCCCCAGTATTTTGAGTCAGATAGCCATGGTTTATAATGGCAATGAGCAGACTGGATACCACTGTGAGTTCAAAGTCATTATCATATGATTAGTCATGACGTTTTGGCATGGAGTGTGCCGAACAGTAATTAGTCTGATGTGATCCGTATTTACTAGACCGGCCAGGAGAAAAGTGAGTTTGTCTTGTATATTGAATGTTTACAAAAAAGGAAAAGAAACTGAAATGTCAAAAATATACAGTGGGAAATGCTCTTTAATTGGTTGCTCTTAAAGGGAAAATTCACCAATTTTCCACCTCTGCCTTTCTGCGACGTGGATAACGCATAAAACTACAGTCGAGCAGGGTTTCTAATTTTTTAACCCACTCTAAACACACTGTTCAATATAATTTGTGTATGTATGTATGTTTGTGTGTATGTATATATATATATATATATGCACTTTTGTTGAATATTATGGGCAGGATAACGCCATTTTCTATATCGATATAGCACACAATGAGGCCTTTATCGCTTCAGTCGACTACATCACATTAGTACTGATTCCACCATCAGTGGGTGAATGATGGAATCACTCTTCGCTGGCGGCTACAAAGAAAAAGGGAGAAACTTGGCAGATTTTTCAATACCACTTGTGTGACTCGATTCTTTTTTGGTTCTCTCTTGCACACCACATTTGTTCATGGTTGTGGTTCCCAAAAAGCAGTTTCGTCGCCCCTGAGGTGCACAAGAGCCACAAGATAGCTTCCGGTCTTCCTTTCACTTCAGATCATGATCTAAATCATCAAGGTTGCCCAGCTCTGCATGGCTGACGAGCCATCAAGATAGGCCATATATCATCATTGCTTAGAGATTAATATGCAAAGTTCCCTTAATCTCTGTTGATCTTAATGGGAGTAGTTTGTCACTCTATAGATTGAACAGATGAGACCGGACTGACCTTGATTTGCCAAACTGTGTCTGGGTAGTGCTAATGGGAGTCAATGGCTCTCTCTGCATTGCCTCTTAGGTGAAAAAAAGACACAAGAAGGATTTCATTGTGCCATTTCTCTCCTGGACTGTCTCCATTTTAAAGGTTATCACATATCCTTCAGTCATTATCAGTTAAAATCAAATTATAATGGCCAGTATAATGTAGCCAGTCAATATAAATTAAGTTACACAGGAAGTTGACTCAGTTTATCTGCACACAATTTCTATGGAGAGAAATGTTTCATCACTCATCTTTCTGTGCAGGTTTTCCTTATCTGAACTGAAGGTCTGTGGACAGGGGGTGTTGTACATGTTGTTGAGTGATAGTAAAGCCCTCTGGTACTAAATTGTGATTTGATTCAATACAAATTAATTTGACTTGATGTGAATGACTTGCCATTTTTCAACAGATCTGTAGATGAGGCAATCTCACTTGCTCTGCTGCTTTAGTACACCTTGAAAAGAAAAAAAACCCATGTCAGAATCTTGTTTATTGATTATTTCTCCTTTAAAACACTCATACCATCCACACCGGTATTGAAACTCAGATCTTGGTTTGGGCTACTCTGTCTATAATCAGCTATTTGATTTCCTGAGGGGGCAGGTCCCACAGACTGTGAGAATAGATAACACATACTCATCCAAATTAGTTCCTAGGAGGGGACTGCAGTAGCTCAGTGGTCAGCGCGTGCTTCAGGAACTGATGAGCTAGAGGCCATGGGTTAGAACTCAGGAACCCAGGAAGGGTGTTTGGCCTTAACACACCCCCCCACCCAAGTTCCATCTAAGTCTGTGTCCGCCCACACAACATGGGGACTTATCACGACATGTAAAGTGGGCTTTCGTTAGTTGTTGGGACCGGTGCACATCAGGGCAGCTGTCTCAGTCTCCCATTGTTGTCTGTTTACACATGACTGTGTTGCCTAGTGTGACAACAACAACATCATTCAATTTGCAGATGACACCATAATTATTGGACTAATAAGCAGCAGTGATGAGAGGGCCTATAGGAGGGAGGTGGACGATTTAACCAAATGGTGCGATGATGACAACCTCTCTCTGAATGTCCACAAGACTAAATAAATTCTTGTTGACTTCAGAAAGATCAGAAGAAATCACATTCTCATTTCCATCAATGGATCATCTATTGAAATCTTGGACAGCTTTCTGCCTCAGAGACCATATCTTCTGAGGCGTCACAATAGTTTGGGAACTTTTATCACAGTACTGTGGAGAGTGTCTTGACACGCTGTATCATAGTGTGGTCTGGCAACCTGACTGCTCAGGGCTGCTTCAAAGGACTGTTAAGACAGCAGGAAAAATCACTGGCATGTAACTACCACAAGTTTATAATATTTACACCACTCACTGCAAAAGAAAAGCCCAAAGCGTCATTAAGGACACGCTGGTCATGTTCTGGTCTCGCCCCTTCCATCTAGAACTGTTACTGGAGCATCAAATCCCACACATATTAGTTTCGGTCCACAGGCTGTCAGGTCGCTGAACAGCTGATGCATCCATATACACCTTACATTGTTGCATTATTGTGTATATATTCACTGTGTACATAGTCTATGTAGTTCTGTAGTGTCATTCTCTTTTTCTTTTGGCATGGTGCAGCCTCATATCCTCTGTGCTTAGACCGAGAGAGCCAGAGCACATGAATTTTATTGAAATCTAACAAGCATAACAATACAGTTGAACTTGAACATGCCTTTCACAAACAAACATCCTTTTATTTGCTTGGTGAGTAATCTCCTTTTTTCCCCCAGTGCCTGTCCTGAATTATTACGGCCTCACTCGTGCAGTCTAAATCTACTCCGTGAACATCCGGTCTCGTTAAGCCATCCGGTCAACAGACTTCATCTTTTATCCTCCATCACAGGACTGCTGCGTTTCAGTCAATCTATCGTTGAACGCATCTTCCCGTCGGGGTGTAATCACATTTGCACAGGTGACCTCTTTGGCTTGATATCTGCTCTGGTAACGTGAGAGCTTGTCATACTCGGTGTGTGTCCGCACGTGCGTGCACGCACACGAGCAGAAAATTGTAATCTCTGATGATTAATTCCCCTGAAATTTGGCGCATTTTTTTTATCCTCTCATCTTCAGGACTCACCGACCGATCGTGCTCCCCTGGCCTGTCCTGAATGTTGATCTTTTACTTATTTCCAGACCTGTACACAGATGGAGCAGAGGATGGATGCCTGGAGAAACATGTCGGCCAATTCAAATCCCCTGTCCCTCGCTCTGACATTTTGGTCGGATAGGTGAAATTAACGTTCGTACGCTGTGTTCACTGTGTTTGGGGAATTTGTGGACCTGTTGTCAAGCAGTCTCACTCAAATCTCTCACAGCTTCAAGTTGATGACTAACCTGAGAGACACATTGTCTTCTTCTTATCACGGATTATGGTAAATGGACTTGTTCTCGTTTAGCGCTTTTCTAATCTAGCGACCACTTGCAACACTTTACAGCAAATGCCTCACATTTACCAAGCCTCATGGCGGGATATGAACCCGCTGCGCCCGACTTGAAGGCTCGCGCTCTACCGCTGAGCCACCATGACTCTGTCCTGATCCCCTGCGTCAGCTTTTCTACCTCTAGTTTATGGACTCGTAGCATGGCTCAGTATAGATTTTAATCCCTCTCCCGTGTCTGTGATTATAGAATGGCTACTTGATATGTTGTAGTTGTCATTAGTTTGGTTTATATGTATGCGTTGTTTATTATCTCCAGTTCGGATGATTTATTTTGACGAAACAGTTACTGTCCCCGAGCCTATGAGCCTATCGTGTCCATGTGGTTTCTCATTTCCCGGAAGAGTGGGTGGAGAGGCTATGTAAGTAAGAGAGAGAAAGTCGAGGATCGCTTTCTCGCTCTTACTGTTCAGCTCAGCCCAGGCTTACTACCACATCCCTCTGTCTGACTATGCTCTCTCTGTGAGAGAGAGTGTGTTAGTGTATGTATGTATGTGGGTGTGCGTTGGCTGCCATTTCCTCCCCACGTGTGATCCTGGAGCTGATGTCACAATTCAGCCTGTTAATGCTCCAAGGATCGAGTCAGACGCACACACATACGCAGGCACAGGAACGCACACAGAGACAGAGACGCACACTCAGACAGACACACAGGGACACAGATGTACGTCACCTGAAGCATACAGGAACTGTGGGTGTTTCCTCTTAGGATCTTCCCTCCGCTTCCTATTAAAAGAACAAAGGAGAGTGTCAACCAGTCTCATTCCACCAAACTGATGTCTGTGGTTTTTCGATAGAATCAGAAATCACTGCACATTACATACGTCGATGACTTTGTGGTGCATAGCTCTCCCGTGAAGAGGAGCATCATGGTGATGTCTACTTCTCATGTAAAAGTGAAAGTCAAACTCGGCTGAAATCTGATATTATTCATTATTATTTGCTTGGTCCTCAGTCTGAGTTCTTAAAAATATATGAAGTAAGTACAGTAAAGGAAAGCCACTTTATATTCGCCATTGCTGGTCATAAATGAAATCTGTCCTCCGTAGTAAATCCATCCTATTGTATTGGAGCAGTTAGGGGTTACATGTCTGGCTCAAGAGCACTTTGACACGCTTTCTGAAGTAAGCAGGGTTCAAACCAGTGACCTTCCAATTAGTAGATGATCCGCCCTACCTCCTGAACCACGCCATAGAAAACGGTCTTGAAAAAGGTCAAAACGATCATGTCTGGAGTAGCAAGGTCAGCAAATGTCCTTTCCTGGAGTTCATATTCATGGAGTTTGGACCCATCCATCCATTGTTCTGTCAAAGTGAACCAATGTGATTGTGAACTTTTACTGGCATGTCTTGCAGGATCAGTTTTACAGATGACCAACATGCCTCCCATTTAGGGTATGGTATCCTGTTTGTCTCAAAAGTCTTTGTTCTCTCTCTCTCTCCCTTCAATGTGTCAGCTGTGCTCATTATTCATCACCACTAATGATCAGCAGTGGTGTCTCCCGCTGCGACAACAGAGCATGAACTGGCTCTGGAACCAACGCCAACGAAACAGGAAGTCAAACATCTGTGGGGAGAGAGGAGGGAGGGAATCAGCCAAGCACCAAACTGCTGTTGGAGAATTCCTCCTAATTAGTAACTTCTGTTTTCTCAAGAGCCGTCTCTCCTTTCCCCCT
>OMLC01011207.1:3031-18213 GCA_900302585.1 Regalecus glesne | reverse complement strand
GGCCATCAAGAATGGCATTCAGCCTTAATTCCCCATGCTCCATCTAGGTCTGTGTTCATCCACACAACTTTATTAATCCATAAGGGGCAATTTGATTTGGACATGGTGTAAAAAACATGTGAAACAAGTCAGACACACATTACATAAGGGCAATGGTTGGGCTGAAAGTGCAATTACATATAAAGTAAATATTTGAAATAGAAGAACAGCCTAAATAGAGTGAATAAAAGGAGTTATAGATCATCACATACATAGGCGGATTTATAGCCCACAGACATTTGGGTATTTCATATGCCAAGTGCCAGGAAGGGGCCAGATTCATCTTTCATGGCCTTGTTCATCTGGCGGATTGCATCGGTAATGAACGATGCCTAGCACTGGTTGGTTGGCAGAGCACCTGAGGAAGTGCAGGCTCCATCGGAAAGGGAGCATTTGGAGCTCATGTATGCAGGCTTTAACTCTCAATGATCGATGTGGAACAAACATACTACTTATTAAGGTGATTTTATAAGGGAAATACGACATTCATCCAAGATGTCATTAAATCAGACTAAATGATGTTATTTGTTCTATGCGCTTGAATATTTCTCTTGACGGATGAGCCCAATTTACCTCACATTGCATACTTTGCAATTTCACTATTGCGCAGGTGTGTAGTACAATAGTAGTATGATAGTGAAACAATATACTGTTCAACCCTAAAATTGTTAATGTATAGGATTTGGACACCAATAAAATCCGTAAAGGTTATCTCTAACCTCTGGCCCTTTCCCTTGCCTGCTGCACATCATCTTATATACAAGTACTTGAGCTTTGAAACAAGATGGTTTGTGTGCCATAATTCCAGATATTAATTAACAGATGAATGCCATCGGTTATTATATTCCAGTGTGTGTGTGTGCGCATTTTTTGTGTTATTTAACCGTTGATTCTGAGGGTTGTTTATAATTTACCGCTGTTTACCCTTCCAGGGTTTGTGTTTACACTGCAGGTTCCCCCATCAACAACCGAGCACTCTTCCCCTGCCAGGAACCGCCTGTTGCCATGTCAACGTGGCAGGCGAGGGTCCGGGCCCCCAGGGAATGTGTGGTTCTTATAAGTGGGGAGAATCAGGCGATACCTGTTGAGGATGAGGAGACAGGTAAATCTGTTAGCATACACGCATATACAGTAGCAGCCTTTGTGTGATTGAATATGTATTGTATCTCGGTTCTGGAATATGAGTCCATTTCAGTGCAATGTGTTTGGATTTTTAAAAGTTTGATAAAATATTTTATCCGATCCTCTATTTTCTGTTACTCTCATTATTCTTTTCACTTCCATAGGTCTCCTAATCTGGAACTACTACGTCACTATGCCCATGCCTGCTTCCACCTTTACCTTGGCAGTGGGTTACTGGCGCCAGGCCATTGCAAAATTTCCCTCTGCAATGGAGACAGGGCTGCAGGGCGGGATGGGGTGTGGGGTGTCAGCCAAACCCAGGGCTGGGCCAGGGGCAGGACCTGCGTCTGGACCTGGGAGCTCTACCACTGAAAAAATAAAGGGCTCTACACTCCAGACTAGCAGGTATTTTTTTATTTTTCCTGTGTTATTTTCATCTTTTTCTCCTTACAGCCCTCCACCTCCTCCTCCCCAAATTGTTGTTAACCCCAGGCTGGCCCCACGGCGTTTGTAGCTGAACCTTCCGAGCACTATACCAAACATGGTGCAGGTGAAATAAGGGTTGGTGTTGGTCTGGAGGCACTACTTAATTCCAAAGATTCTGTTCAATAATTTTAATTCAGTCAGGACAGTTTTACTGTGGACTATTAGGGGCTGTGGTAGCTTAGTGGTGATGTGTGCATTTTGAGAAATGACAAGCCAGACGTCACGGGCTCAGTCCCACTGCGAGGTGTAAGGAAGGGCATCCGGCCTTTATCTACCACGCTTCATCTAAGTTCATGTCCGCTCCCACAATTTGGGGACTAATTGTGACATGTAAGAATGGACCTCAGTTTTATTATGGAGTATTAGTGTTAGGATTCTAATTTTTTTCCCAGCCTCAGCTTGTATAATTGGATTTGTTATATCTGTTTTATCAGTGAGTTCAAGTTGCGAGGCCTTGTGTTTACCAGAGAGTTGCTTACAGAGCATGACCCCTATTTTGTCACTTATGTATGAGTCACACAGACACACTTGAGCCACACCAGCACATGAGCCTGAAGTGGATGAATCCTCCAAAGACCAGTGAATTGTGAATCGGTGGTAACAACAACCAACTTGAAGTCAAATCTAGTCGGTGTCAGTGAACTTTATAGCTCGCTAAACCACAAACTTCCATGATGCCACGAGGCAACGATTCACTGGCTGTGATAAAACTGACCAATGATGACAATTTAACTGTTCAATCAAGTCAGGGCATGAAAAGATGTGATTAATTACCAGAGCTAAATTGACACTCTGAAGGGCTTAGATTATTTTACAACTAGAATAGTTTCTCAAGGGGCCTCAGTCATATTTTCCCAAAAGCTGCTCCAATATTTTGAGATACTTTACATTAATATACCATCTGTTAAAAATATGAGACTGGAAAATGTTTCATCAGCATAGATCTTTAATCAAGGACTTGTGACAAGTGTAATAAAGCCTTGCAGAGGAGCACCATTAGTAGAGGCAAACCAGGCAACTGTTTGAGGCCCTAACATTTTTTAGGGGAAATCTGGGCCCCAGAATGGCAAATTTTGCATAAAAGTTATAAGGTCAATTTTTATGTATCAAATTTAGTCCCCACGTTGTGAGGGTGGACATGGACTTAAATGGAAATTTGTGGATTGAGACCAGATGCCTTTCCTGACGTCCCAATGGTGGGTTTGAACCCAGGACATCTGGCTTGTCAGTTCCCAAAGCACACACTCTACCAATGAGCTACAACGTCCCCCTGAGTTGCCACAGCCCCGAGTTTTTAATTGCAAAAACAACTATAAACCCCCTTAAATCTCCCATTAAGGCACTATACAGTTTGCTGCTGCTTCTTCAAAAAACCCTAAGTGGTGCTGGTTACTTGAGCCTCATTTGATATTTGCACTCCTCCTTGGGGCAGCATAGCTCGGTAGGTAGGGCAGTGGTCAAGTAATCAGAAGAATGGTGGTTTGATCTCCGGTTCAATTAGAAAGTGTGTTAAAGTGTCCTTGAGCAAGACACTGATCCCTGAATCACTAGAGAAAACAAATGACAATTAGCCTGGTGGCTATATCAGGCACATTTACATCCTAAATGTTAATTAATATGCCCTATCCCTGTAAAGGAGAACAAGAGATCCATTTTATGTCATAATTAGTCCCATATTGTGGGGTGGACACAGACCCAGATGTATTGTGAGAGGGCTAAGAGCGGATAGCCTTCCTGATACCCCATGCTGGAATCAGACCCGTGACGCCTGACTTGTCATCTCCTGACGTGTGCACTCTGAGCCACTGCAACCCCTCGCACTCTCTGAAACTCTAGATCTTCCAAATGTTTGAATTTAGATCATTGTAACACGCACAAATCTCCTTCGACTTGGACACATCATGTAGCAAAATGTTCACTGACTTCTTGTGACATTCACAGTGTAAAAAGCTAAGCTATGTGATGTTTACTTTTTGCGATACGAGTATTTGTTTTGAGGGTGAGAGCCCGTAGAAAATTCAAACACTACAGACCAAATGAGTCATTTTGATAAAAACATACAAACAATTCACTTGAGGCTTGCATGCATGTATAGCTTGGATTAATGCAGAAAGCCTGAGAGACGGAGAGAGAGACTGTTTTCACACTGCTGTATCATCCTCAGTTCTTACTCCATTCGGCCACATGATGCATTAAAATGTTTGTTTACTTTTTTTAAACCAGTTTACTGCCACACGACACAGACTGATGGTACTTGTTCTCTGCCTTTAACCCGTCTCATTGTATAGGAGCAGTGAGCAACTGCCATGTGGCAGTCAGGGTTAGCAGTCAGGGATTCAGAGTCTCGCTCAAGGACACCTAGGCATGCTTTATGCAGAACCGAGGATTGAACCTGCAACCTTTCAATTGCCAGATTATTACTCTACCCACTGACACAATGTAGTAAAAATCTAAGCTGTGCGATGTAGACGTGCGTGTGAGTGCTGCTATTACACCATCATAAATGATGATGTTCGATTATGCACAATTGACCAAATATTTTTTTTTAACTGAATTTATGGAATACATTTTTATGGGGTAAAATTTACCAAGATATGCATGCTCAGCAGGCTAAAGCACCTTGATGCCACGTATCCATAAATTATTGAGACGGAAAACGACTCAACAGATTGGTTAAAAGATATGGGGTACAGTCCAGGTTATGAGCCAGGACTAATATACTCTGAGAGGGGCTTGGTCAGGATCAGTCACCCCTTCATTGGCCTAAGCTGGGTCACCCCTTCATTGGTCTAGGCTGGCTGGCATGTCTGCCTCTAGGTTTCCAGTAATCCCCCTTCCCCCCTCCCCTTTAACAGCAGCCCAGCCATAGCCTGCTGGCGGCCCCAGGAATCTTCTGCTACAAGGAGAGCCTTTATTTTCAGTGAATGGCTGAAGGGAAACTTGGATCCCACTCAGAACTCCTGGAAAAGCTCGAATGCAGAAGTTAATGCTTGGTATTGGATTTAGAGTCAATGAGATTGCATGTCTGCACCTCAATATATTTGGGCTCACTGCGGTTTTCCCTTGTGGTGTGTGTGTGGGTGTGTGTGTCAGTGTGTGTGTGTGTCAGTGTGTGTCTGTGTGTATTATATTTGTGTGTGTGTGTATACATTGTATTTCCATTTCTTTCATTTCCATGACAAGCCCATTACAGGTTGTGCTATATCGGGTTCCCTATCTATAGCACTGTGTGCACTGCTGAGAAATGTCTTTGTTCTTCCCTTCATAATCAACCATAGGTTAAACATTCTTTTGCTTTATATTTTTATAACCTGCTACAGCGGAGATGCAACCACCCAATCAGATTTTACGACTGATTACACTCACCCTGAGGATGATGGGCATTCTGTACACGATAATTCACGCATGGCTGGTGACAGCATCTCATGTTCCCATGGTGACTATCCTTGCCGATTCACCGAGCAGCTGGCTTGGTCTCAGCAGGTGGTCCCACACCGTGTGTTTGCCCCCTTCAGCCTGCTACAGAAGACTCAGGTGGGGTTTTGATGAAGAACCATTTAAACTCTTAATGGAAGCATAAACCTTCCCTCTGTTAAGATTCATTTGATTTGAGTTTTAGTGAACATCAGTTGATATTAATGTGAGTGTGACACCTCTGGTATAATGAATACTTATAAATTGATTTGTCATGATAAAATGGTAACATCAAGATATTGGTGCCAGTTAGCTGTCATTGCTTTTCGTCTATTTAGGTTGGGATTGTCTCTCTGCTGCCCCGCTGTCTTTCTGCAGCCCACACAGTCCTGGGAGTACATCCCTTCCCCCGTATTGATGTTCTTATTGTCCCACCGGGTTTCTCCAGCCTTGGCATGGCCAGGTAACGCAGCTTTTGTTTTGGCGGGAGGCAGGTATGTGTGTGTGAGAGAGAAAGAGAGAGAGTGGGGAGGCTGGTCGGGGGACAGTTGACAGGGAGGAAGGGGTGCAGAGGGGTCGCTGAGAGGAATTTGGAGGGAGAGAGATGGATTTATGTAATGGAATATTTTAGGTACTGTCAACCTGTCATCACTGCCATGCATCACCTCACACACCTCACACTGCTTTTACCTTGTTCTCATCTTCTCAGTGGAAATCTACCAGAATAGTAATTAGTTATTTACTGAATTAAATGATACTGCCATAACCCCCTCAAAGCCTCCCTCCTAAGCCCTAATTCCTTACTTGTTGCCCATTCCCCCTTAAATTTATCTCTGATGCCAGTCCTTACCGCTTCCCAGAAGGTCGGCTGAGACGCAGAAAGACCACCCATAACCAGAGGATATTGTAAGTGGCCTAGTCGAGGCTATACACACCTAAGCATAATTTTCCCACCTTTTTATTTGCCTTTTTTAGCACTGATATACATTTTCATCACTTAATTAAAAGTATACACCAAAGATGATAATACAAAACTGATGCAAGTTATAGGGAATTGTGTATTTCAATTGGAAAATGGGTAAATCAATGCTCTTCTCAAATTGTTGCCTGCATCGGTAGTTTGCTGGTAGTTCGTTAAAGAGGCCATTTAGGTTAAGAGGGAACCACCATCCTTGAACAGGGGTGGTGGTGGCCTGAGAGTACATCTATCATTGTTTTACAATGCTGTGATAGCAAATATTCCCCAATCCTTTGTGAATGATGCTCATTGCCACTGAATGTGCAGTTAATGACCCAACTTGCATATGAACCCAGGCTATTGTTGTGTTGTATCATTGTGCTGTTTATAAGGGGGGAATGCTTGCTGTCTGCTCAGACTGAAGGTGTCACCTGTTTGAGTGAGATCTTTTGTGATTCTCTTACCTGGATTATTGAGCATGCATCGAGACAATAGGATGGGTTAAATGCAGATAATTCCAAATTTCCCCTTGTGGGACTGATAAGGGAATCTACTTTTAAAAAATCTATTGGTGGGTTCATTTATTTGTTGTATTGGGTTCAAATTAGAGAAAAGTGTTTTATCTTCCAAATAATTCATTAATGTAGTAAATGGAATGAATGAATCGATTCAAACAACTAGATGACTATAGTTGTGGCTTGGGGCCTGTGTTGCTTCAGTACCTTTGGCACTTTGACTCTATGCACTTGTACGTCGCTCTGGATGAGAGGATCTGCTAAATACCTGTAATATAATATACATTTCCAATGTGACCCATTTATTCTCATGTAGAATTACTTTAGTAAAAAGACAGGAGTTTCAAATTTACTTAAGGTGATTAGTTCAGGGGGCCAAAATTGATCAGAACCAGTTTATTGGACAAGTAGGTTTTTTACATTGAATTTGACTTCGATTTCAAGTCCCCCCACGGGTATTTCATATAGAATGCCAATAAAAAGTAAAATGGTCTAGATAATATATCAGAGATTTTGAAATAAAGGTTAGAAGGCTACTTGCATGCATGCCTGAAGTTGATAGACATGACAGAGCATACTATCCTATGTACAATGTGCAGCACAGAAGCCATCCATCGCCAACTAGTTATCCAAACCCATGTTGCAGAACTGCTGGAGCCTCTCCCAGTGCTCATTAGGTGGAGGGCTGAGAAACATCCTTGATAGTGGACAGGTCTCCATTAAGTACTTTACAGTAAAGTATATGTATATACAATACATGGTTGGAATTTGACAAGGGTAAGCATCCGCTTGAATGACAGCCCACAGAAAGAAGCTGTTTTTTACATCTGGTTTGATGTCCAGTGCTCTGCTGTGTTTACCAGAGGGAAGTAGTTGGAACGGGTTTTGATCAGGGTGTACTAGGTCTGCAGTAATATTGCCTGCCCATTTCCTGACTCTGGAGATATATAAGTCTTGAATGGAGGGCAGGTTGGTGCCAATGATTTTCTCTGCAGACTTAACTTTCCATTGAAGTCTATTCCTTTCCTGTTTGGTGGCCTATTTAACCAGACAGTGATGGATGTGTAGAGGACTCACTGGATTATTGCAATGAAGCATTGAATCAGTAGTTCCAGAGGCAGGTTGGACTTCCTGCGCTGACGGAGGAAGCACATCCTCTGCTGGGCCTTTTTTGATGAATGTGTCTATTGGATGTTCACCGTAGATCCTGAGAGATTGTGGTGCCCAGAAATCTGTAGGTTATCACCACAGACACCGCGCTATTGACTATGGCAGGGGGCTAGTGCTGGAGGGCTCCTTCTGAAGTCCACTATCATCTCCACAGTTTTGCACATGTTCAGCTCCAGATTGTTGTGGCAACGCCAGAGGGCCAGCTGTTCCACCTCCTGACTATATGCAGTCATTTGTGTTGAAGGAGAAGAGTAGAGGGGAGAGCACACACCCCTGGGGAGCGCCAGTGCTGCTTGTCCAATTGTTGGATGTGATTTTTTCCCCAGCCTGACCTGCTGCCTCCTGTCTGTTAGGAAGTTTTTAATCCACTACCAGGTGGGGGCTGGCACAATGAGCTTGGAGAGTTTGGAGTGGAGGCTATCTTGGATGACAGTGTTAAACACTGAGCTGAAGTCCACAAACCGGACTCTTCAGTATGTCTCTGGGGAGCAGAGGTGTTGGAGGATTTAGTGCAATTCTATGTTGATGGCATCCTCCGCTGACCTGTTTGCTTGGTAGGCAAACTGCAGGAGGTCTGAGCAGGGGGCCTGTGATTTCTTTCAGGTGGGCTAACCCTAGTGTCTTGAAGGATTTCATGACTACACGTTAGCACAATGGGCTTGTAGTCATTTAATCTTCTGAAATGGGGTTCGTTGGGGACCGGGATTATAGTGACGACGTTGAATCAGGAGGGGATACATGAAACATTATAGCCCTACCACCACCTCTGGTGCATCTGTCATCTCAATATTATGATCCTCATACATCATATTTCACCTTGATTTCAGTATCTGCAATTTTGTTACTTAGCTACATTTCATATATTTGGTTTGTGGAAGGTAACCCATGCTCTGAGCAAATATCTTTGATGCAAAGCTTCTAATAGTCATGAGTATAATTTTGAATCCTCTAGTGTTGCCCACTTTCTAATCAAAATTAATAATATCTGTCAGTGTTCAAAGGTAAGCTAAAGACAAACTTGCCTCAAAGACATGTGAAAAGGTTATTCAAATCCACTTGATCCCTTACCTGAGCCTTTTTCTACGTTTCCAGTCCTGTCTTTATTTTCCTAGCCATATCACTTCTCTTTCATTACTTTTTTCCTAATTCTAAGCCTGTCTTTTCTTCATCCCCTTTTCCAGAACTCCAGCCATCTCCTTCTCCATCCCTTTTCCATAAGTCTACCTCTCTCTGCTCCAGTCCTTTTCCAAAATTCCACCCCTCCTCTCTTTCCTCTAATGAAAAATTTACCCACTCTTTCTTCCATCACTTTTTCAAATCCTTAGCTTGTCTACGTACATCTTTTCGTATGATGACCTCTCACTCTTGAAGCATTTAGCCGTTTTCCTAATCTTCTGAAGCTTGCACTCTACCATCTCCAACCGTTTCCCCTTTCTTAACCTCTGACCCAAAACCCCAACCCCAAACCTAAACCCCAAACCCAGACCCTCCTGTTGAGAGAGCTGGCTAACCCCTGCTCTCGGCACAACTTTGCTGACTCAGTGAGTTCCTCAATAGCCCCTCTATGTCATGTTGTTTACCAGCAAGGGTTTAAGGTGGTCTACCGGCTTACAGCTCCACACAAGGCCCTGTGTGTGGGGCTGTGCATGTGAATCTGTGTGTGTATTTGTGTGTGTGTGTCTGGGTCTTTAGTCTGAGTGGATGTCTGAGGCAATGAAGCCACAGGCTGACATCTTCACCAGCCATCCCCCACTGATCCCACCCATCCCCTCACCCCTCTAGCCCTATCACTGGTCACCCTTCATCTTCATAATATCCCCTTCTCGGTTTACTGGTTAGTCCTCTTTTTTCCTCTCTTTCACTGTTTTTTTTCCCTTCCCAGTATTGTTCTCTTGCCTGCCTTCTTTTATCCTAGTATCCAGATGTCTTTTATCCTGGGTCTCCCTCACTGTGTGCTCCAGGCTTTTGGTTCATCTCCTGATTATCCCTCTCTTTCCACTTTGTTTCTTTCCTTACCGTATGAATTCCGCTCCCTCTTCCAGCCCCCCTCTTACCCCAGTCTGGTCTTAATAAGTAGTATTAGATGTACAGTCTTTCAGACATTCAACAGGAACAGCATGAGGTCAATGTCCCACACACTGAGAATTGGGCCTTCCCACCATGAGACCTGCTGTGCATAGTTTTAGTTGGTTTTTTTTAACCCAAGTTTTGAATTTCTAGTTTGTCTTTTTCTGCAGTGTGATTTATTTATACCGGCAGATACTGTGCGACAAATGAAAATCAGAAGTTCATAGCTCAGGATGTAGGGTGATTGTCTAGTAAATGAAAATTTGGGGGTTCCATCCCTGGTTTCTTCAGAAAGCATGTCAAAGTGTCACTGAGCAAGACACTGAACCCCGTTAACTGCTCGAGCCCTGCGATGGAATGGTGACCTGTTTCCCTGCCTTTTAACCAATGAGCACTGGGAGAGACTACAGCATGACTCCGTGACCTAATTTTGTAGAAGCAGTTGATGATGGATGATCGGATGTTCAAATTAAATTAAAAGCCACGGCTTTTTAAGTCGAGTGTTGGTAAAATAAATTGTAAATTGTAAATGACCAGGGTGGTTGCTGAACAGTGTCCCTTTGTCTATCCTACAACTATAGCCCCTCACTCTGCCCCTCTCATTATTTCTCTCTCTTTTTCTGTCTCCATTCTTTTCCTCCCTTTCTCTGGAGACATTTGGCCCAGACAGGATATGAGATCATAGCTAAACACGCATTCTACATAAAACTCTGACATCATAGCTCAGAGTGATTTGTATGGGAGATATCACTAAGGACATAGGGTGACAAGAAGGTCACAGTATGAAACCATGCATATTTATGCAGCGGACTGCATAAATACCCGGACTTAAACCACAAAGGGCTCTCTAACAGAGAGAATTATTCTTCTCATCCCTACAAAAAACAAAACAACCACCTCTCGCCCATCTTTATTTTCTTTGAATGGCCATCAAGTGTTGACACACAGAGGCTGTTCTCTTGTGGCTGTCTCCTGACGGATGTTTTCTTAGCCGTATGAAGACAGCTTCCAGCCACTCAACCTTCTTGCCCCAGCAGCTTAAACTCCAGTCAGCTACAGATGACAGACTAGAGATTTAGGGCTTTCATTAAGCATCAAACAGCACCTTTGTTGACTCCCTATTTAACTCTGCGTGGGCCTTAACCCCGTGTCAGCTCACTGCACACTCCCTTTCAATGCAGGTGGTTTAGCCTTGCAAGCCTTTAGAGTTAACCACGGGGCTGTGGCACATGCAGGAAGGAGGGGAGGTCAACTAAACTGCAACTGTAGATTGAGATGAGATGAGAAGGAGGGAGGCAGTGAGAGTAAAGACTGGCGTCCTGACTGGCCAGCAGACCCCCAGGATGTGGGAGAGGATGTGTGGATTATTCCCAGCAACAAAAGCCATTAGCTTCTGGAAGGACTTCAGAGGCTGGTGCTATTTAATCTGCAGATTGGGAAGTATGTGGGCCCCAGTCCTTGGGACCAAGCCAAATAACAGTTTTTGTACACTGCTCCTGTGGAAACAGTAGGGGTGGGGGTAGTAAGGACCAGGGAGGGGTGTTGTGAACCTTTTCTAGGTGTCATACAGAGAAGAGAGGGCAGATGCAATGCAAGATTTGAAAAGGATTCAGGGTTGTGTGAAAATTTTAACCTGAGATATGGGAAGGGAGGGCAGGAAATTGAAGATTAAGATGTCGAGCAAGGGCAGGTCTCGACATGAAGACTGTGCCCCGTACACTGTGTACCCGTCAGGCTGGCTGATTCACACAAACTTTGAGTCCACTATGTTTAAACCACTGCATCTGTTAGGGTTGTAGAAAAAAACAGTGATACGGGTTGTAGTATCACAATGATTATGAATCTACTGATGGACCCTGGGACAAGCGTAGCTCAGGGGGTAGGGCAGCCATGTAGCAAGTGGAAGATTGGTGGTTCATTCCCTTGTTCCTTTATAAAGTGTGTTGAAATTTCCTTGAGCAAGGTACTGAACCCCCTAATTATTTGAGAAAATAGATGGAAATTTGTTTGGTGTATTTATATTCTAAATGTTCATTAATATGCACTGTCTATATAAAGGAGATTATGAATGTATTTATTTATTCAAAGTCTTTGGGAGATGAATATTAGCTAGAAACTTGAAATAGACTGAGAATAAACCATGCTGTGTCTGTCTGGCTCTCACCTGACTGACTTATTGATCGGCTGCATGTATGTCCCCTTCCGTTTTCTACCTTGGCAAACTTGTCTACGAGTTGAATGCTGCGTGTGTTTTCTCCTGATGCCGTTAATGTGAAACGGGGAGGGAGGAGGAACAAAAGAGGGTATAGGTAGATAAAGATAGAAGATACATTAAGAGAAGAAGATATGAAGAAGATAAATGGGAGAGTACAAAGGGAAGGATAAGCACGAAAAGGGCAACATGAACATGTATTCATCAATTAGTACAGGTGGGGGATTCTTTCAGTATAGAAATACCAGCTCTGTCTATCGATCCATCATCAACCACTTTTCTGAAATCTAGTCGCAGTGTCATGCTGGAGCCAATCCCAGCACTCGTTGGGTGAAAGGCAGGGAAACACCCTGGACAGGTCACCATTTCATGGTAGCCCTTGAACAATTAGGGGTTCAGTGTCCTGTTCAAGGACATATTGACACATTTTCTGAAGGAACCAGGGATCAAACCACCAATACTAGACAACCACCCTATCTTGGCTCCATGGTAGAGTGCACACCTGGGAGTTGGGCAGTGTGTGTTTGTATCCCACCCTGGGGCTTGGTAAATGGGTGGCATTCATTGTGAAGTGTTTTGATTGATAACTAGACTAGAAAAGCGCTATATTAGAAGAAGTCCAAGTCCACTACCGACTAACATCAGGTACAGTCAATATGAAATTACCTCCTAGAAATGTTGTAAATTGGGGGTGGGAGGTGCCATCTCACAATCAGAAAGTTGCAGGTTGGATCCTGGCCCCCGTAGAGAAACGTGTTGAAGTCTCTTTCAGCAAGAAACTGTTTCTCTAACTGCTCTTCCCTGTGATGGGTTCGTGACCTGTCTAGGGTGTTTCCCCACCTTTTGCCCAATGAGTACTAAGATAGGCACCAGTTCCCCCGTGACCCGACTGCTGATGTATGGATGGATAGATAGATGTTGTAAAACCAAAACCTTTTACTGACAAAAATAAATCTGTGTCTGCCTGTATTTGTGTACGCGTTTATAGTGTGTGTAAATACATATGTACGTATGCCCGTTTCAGAGTGCATACATTTTTCCACACCATTTTTTGAGTCTGTGTACATACCTTGGTTTGGACGCATATTGATAATTTATTGTTTGTATTCTTGGCGTATAATCTCCCCATTGCATCTCAGCTGTGTTATTTTGTTGCGTCTGAGAGTGACAGGAAGGGTACAGCGTTTCCTCCCGCTCTTTGAAGCTGATGTCTTTCCATCCCAAAGCACTGGCCTACAGGACATAGCAGAGATTGCTCCTCACACCACGTGGCCAGATGACTACATTTCTGATGTAGAGGTTTCCACAGTGTTTGTTGGAAAATGACACAAGTGTTGAACCGGGCCTTTTAGTGAACTTTGGGCTTTATTGGTCTGCACTACATTACTGGAGCCAGACAGATTCCTGCGCCCATGTCTGTGAATGATGCCTGTTGCTAAAACAATAGTCTGGTGACGTGCTTAAGTGGGCAAGAATGATGTCAGAGTAAAATCACAGAGAGGATCTGTTATTCTGTATCCACCCGTTGTTTGAGGTCCCCTTCCCGAGATGAATTAACATTTTTAGACAAAACTAACAATCAGAAAATGATTAGTGTTTAGACTATCTCAGGATTATAGCTGCATTTGGACTGATAACACTCTTGTTATCGTGCAGCTATCTGTTTTTTGTTGTGACTCTTGGTTGTTTTTACGCAGGACCCTCCCATAGTAATTGATGGCAGGGAGCAATTAGTGTAGCCACGCACAGACATATGCACATACAGTATATCCGCCACCCCGCACATCTTGTACTCTCAACAGCGCCCTCAATTAGTGCCATTTCTGGCTCCGTGCAAACAGGTTTTCTTTGTTACCCCTGTTTTAAACCTCTCCATAGCATCTGACCTAATTTTGCATGACTTTTCATCCCGGTTTCATCAATTCCTTTAGGTGAGGGGAGTGAAGCAATGAAATAGTGGCGTGAAGCTACATGTGGTCAATTCTCAACCCTTCGAGGCGTACTTTGCTCCAAATGAAAATATGCAAAAAATTATCAGGTTGTTAACCTGCTAGTTCCATGCATAGTATGGGCAAACTAGGCAGCCATATAGCTGTCACAGACACTTGACAAGAGTTATGGCTGGTCTACACCTCCTGACCTCTCTTGAGTGGTGCTGGAGGATGATTTTCAGCTTGACTTCAGTCGACTGCATAGTTTGTTTATGGGCGAGCAGGAAGTTACAGTGGCCATTGGTCCCTGTGGGAGGAAGTAGGGAACTGTGTGTGTGTGTGTGTGTGCGTGTGCGTGCGCGCGCGCGCACATGCATGCCTTTATTTTTCTATACTCGTGAGGACCCTCATCTACCACATTCATTCTCTAGAGAATCTAACGCTGACCTTAATCATCAGAACTACATGCCTGTCTTCAACCCTTATCTGAACCTTAACCTAACCCTAAAATACACTTGTGTGTGTGTGTGTGTGTGTGTGTGTGTGTGTGTGTGTGTGTTTACTGCATAGTTCTCCTCTTCCCTGGGTCTCTTAAGTTCATCACCTGAGTTTTAATTTAACTTTTAAGGCCATGAATTCAGGGAAAGCTATTGTTGAAATATATGTAGATGAAGGGATCTGCACATTACCAGCTGTGTTGGTAAAGAGAGGTTGCCCAACAGCAGACCACAAAAATGCCATCAACGAGAAGAGAACAGGGGCTAGCCTTCACCTGCCTCACTTTCTAGTATCACACTTTGTGTGCCTCAGTCTAACCTTCCACTTCTGTGCTCCTCAGCACTTTGCACCCTTATTGAATTGCACCTCCTACGCCTCCCTATTTCTAGTCTGTCACTCAGTGTTGCCCCCCCCCTTCTCTTTTGCTATTTCTCTGGTCTCTCGTCATCCACCTCTTCTCCCTTCCCCCTCCTCCAGTGTCTCCATGGATTTCTTACCTTTCTCTTCTGCCTTTCTCTCTCAACTCCAGTGCAATCTGTGAAGTAACCCTAGAAGTGTGCGACAGAGACCTACTCTTTCAAAAGAAGGGTTCGGGGGTCAAGGGTGTGGTGTGGGTGTGGAGGGATTTGGCGAAGGGGGGACAGCTGTTAATCAAATAGTCAAGGATGAGGTGTTTCTTTCTTCCCATCTTAAATGGATCTCCTTCGCGGCTGTGGCTGCACAAAAGAGGCTGGCCATTGGTTGAAAAGCCTGCTCTGCGTGCCTGCACC
>OMLC01011186.1:3367-19978 GCA_900302585.1 Regalecus glesne | reverse complement strand
TGTAGGAACATTGTGTGTGTGTGTGTGTGTGTGTGTGTGTGTGTGTGTGTGTGTGTGTGTGTGTGTGTGTGTGTATTAACGTTTATCAAATGCAACCATATATTGTTGTAAGAGATCTTTTTAAAGACTGTTGTGGTGGTGGTGGGGCGTCCTCATATGTATGTGTGCACTTCCATCATTATCCTCACTCTGTAGTCAATCAGACGCTCTGTAAGATCAACGTTGAAATCAGAGGGAAATGAAACAAGCTGGAACCCGGGATGGTTAGAAAATTACATAGCCTCGGAGTAAACGCCAGTCTGCATTCGATTACACCTCACAACCAGACTTTCTTTTCATTTATTTATTTTCTAATAAGTGGCTGGTCGCTGGACATACAGGGAGGCAAGGCACTGTGGACCTGTGTTGGGACTCACTGAAAGCTGAAAAATCGTGTCAAGGCAAATGTTGTTTTGTTTTGGCTCGTAGGACGGAACGGCAAATTAGCTCCCCGGAGACAGGGTTTGGACATGCAGCCTCTTTATCCAGGTCGGTGTGAGAAGACAAGACGTAATTATGAATCCATCCTCTCGTTTTCTTCATTCTGACTTTCCTAAATGCTGTCGGCCATGCTCTTTGAGAGTAAATGAAAATAGAACGCGTTCAGATCACACAGTCCCTGAAAGACCCGTGGCCTTTCTTTCTTTTCTGTTATTTCTTCAAAAAAAAGAGTTGGATGATTCCTCGGAGTGTTGCGATATACTATACAGATTATTTTGAATCATGATGTATTTAAAACGAAATATCTCATAGAACTCAAGCTATGATCATATTGCACACCATGGATAACATACAGGCCTAGTAGCTGAATGTGCTTTAGCCTCGTGCTCGTTCCCTTCATTCATTCCCTATCCCTCAACCCTAACCTCAACCACCATAACCACACATTGACCTTAACCCTTACTCAGGGGTAGCATAACTCGGCACGTACGGCAGTTTTCTAGTAATTGAAAAATTGGTAGTTCGATCCCCAGCCCCAGCTGAAAGCGTGTTGAGGTCTCCTTGAGCAAGACACTGAACCCCTAACTGCTCCCTGTGCACTGCGCCGTAGCTACTTTCATTGCTCCTATACAATAGGATGGGTCAAAATCCAGAGAACAAACCCCACTGGCTGTGGTCGCATGGCATATCAAATAATTTAATTCTAATTCTAACCCTAAAATAGACCCTTTTGCCTCTGGGGACCATAAAATGTCCCCACGAAATAGGTGGTTGCACCATTATTTTGACATTTGGTCCCCATTAGGATAGAAAACCTTGTTCGCGCACACACACACACACACACACACACACACACACACACACACACACACACACACACACACAAAACATATCAACACTAAACATCCACATACAATCAGTATCTCTGGATTAGTTGCATATGTGGTGTATATATACTTACTGTAAACATCCAGCCACACAAACTTAGAGCTGCTCCCTTTTTCGTTCTGAGCCTCACACTGGTAGCTCCCCACATCTTGTGCTCTCACTGAAGTGATATGTAGGGTCGCGCTGCGCACATGAGTGAAGGGCTCAGTCAGGATGCGTGAAGCGCTGTCAACCTTTGCTGGTTGCTGTGGATACCAGACGGCACCCTGTCAACGCCCAGAGATCTCTAGAGATTAACCTGCATGTCTATCCTTGCCAAGCGCACACATACGACGTGCATGAATATGTGGGAGCGAGATGATATACGCACATATGCATGCGCTCCACACACACGCACGCACACAAACACACACACTCAGATGCATGCATATACGATGCAGCTGAGATCCTGCACTTAAGAAGGCTGACCCGCTTCCTTATCATGCTCCCAGACAAAGTAATATTACAGGTTTGAACGAGAGAGATAGTACAGGTCTGGACAGAACATGCTGCCACACAACATTGCCCCCCCATGCATGCATAAAACAAGGAGATGAACAGAAAACCACTGAGATGAGCATAATGTGTCTCTTTTTGTTTCATCATCACAGCTCTTCACTGTAGAGAATGACTCTATGCCAAGAAAGAATGTCTCAAATATCTGCTCAGTCAAAGCAAGCCACAATGAGAAGCACTGAATGCTTCTTTTGACTATATTTGATCACATGAAATAAGTACTTAACATTGGGAAATTATATATAAATCATTTATTACTTTTCCCTCACTTCGAGGAATTTAAGGGACAAGCATTAATCATTATAACTAATTTTCTCTTTTATGTATTGTGGGTCCGAGTACCACTTGCCTTAGGACATTTACGACAGAGTGACTGGATCTAGTCAGTTCCTAAACTGAGCTATTTTGGATTTCATGACAGCTTAAGTCTTCTGACTGGCATGTTTAGCTTCTGATGTCAGTGGATCAGCTCATAAGTGAAACATCCATAATCATAACCACTCTGGATGTTCCCACTCAGCTATCAGACTCATTGGGAAGTTTAATTATGCAATCATTTCCTGCACTTTTCAAATTGTCCAAATAATTAACCCATCAAGAACATTACCACCCACCCAATCCTCCACTGGTAACTTCCACTATAACGTATGTCCTCAGTGAACCCCAAATCTCCGAGGCAGACAGGCTGAGCAGCTAAGAGCAGCAGAAAGGAGAGCAGTTTCTCACCGAGCCAGGTGGGGGGATCCATCTGAGTTTGATCTCCCCATTGACATTAGTGGTGCTGCAGGTGAGGGAGAGCTGCTGGCCATGGATTAGAATCACTCTCTTTGGCGCCTGCATCTCAATGACAGGAGGCGCATTGGGCACTGTTGAGGAAATGAAAGCACATGTATGTAGAGAAATAGTCTAATCGAATTATATACCTCTAAAAAGCTGAAGATCAGAAAGATAACGAAGCTTTTCAGTTGAGGCAGAGTTTGTGCAAACACATTCATTCCTACCTGATCTTACTGTCAGATTGTAGCGATTCGATTTGACAAGGGTTTCTCCCAGTTTGCCTGTGCAGATGTAACAGCTCTGATAGGCTTTTGTTGTGTTGTAGATAATGATGCCTTTCTCCAGGCTGGCAGAATACTTCAGGCCAGACATCAGCGCACCACCATGACATGTTTCAAGGCGCAGGTTGACCAGGGCTGGGTCTGTTGCCAAACACGGAATGGAAGCAGTATCTCCCACACGAGCCAAGACGTTCAACACCATCGGTTTCCTGAAGGCATTGCCAGGATCTGCCAAAAAATCGCAATGTAATATCAGAGGTTGTACGTCACGCAGCTTTAGGTTTATCCATAAACATGCATGGTTTTATCTTGGCTATGATTAAGCTGTACCTTGGATGTAATCATTGGCTGTAAACATATAGATTATCTCTTTCAAACAGCATGTAATTCCCCGTGGGAGTGCTAAACAGCAGTTGGCTGGGAAAAACAGAATCCTGAAACGCTCTATTGTCTTTTCCATGCACAAATGCTCACAGTTAGAGCTTGAGGTGTTTCAACCAGTGTTTTGTAGCATGCAAACTTGCTAGCCTACAGTTATGGCATGACACCTGACAGATCGTTAGGGTGATCTCTCAAAAAATAGTCAATGCTATCTATGGTACTTGTCAACACACACCTAGTTAGCACCTTCATGTGCAAACACCCACACCCACATTTCTACCCTGTCATTATGATTTTCAGCAGTTAAACCACCTGCAAAACACATGCTTCTGTCTCTGCATAATTTCGTGCTAACGTCACCCCCCCCGAATAAACTCATCTCTCACATGCACACACACTTACATACAAATAAACAAAAAACGCATTGCGCATTCACTACCTTTCACATAGACATAGACTGAGGTTTTCTCTCTTGACCTCTCCTCCACGCAGATGTAACGGCCCATGTGGACAGGTTGCGCCCTGGGTATGTGCAGAATGGACACACCATTACTCCTCTCTTCCCTCCGCACTTTCAGCTTGTCTTCCCGCTGCCACAGAACCACCTGCTCACCCTGGCAGCGCAGGCTGAGGGGTGTGTTGATCAGAATGACAAGGTGGGGTCCACTGGGGGTGATAGAGGGCCTGGTGTTTCCTGTGACACAATTTGAGACGTGTCTTTAGAGAATGTCCAGACAGGGCAGGGTTTGTTTCTGTCTGATAAGAGACAATAAAGTCCTTTCACATAATTACTGCAGTGTCAATAGTCAATGCACTCTCACTCCACTGTCCTTGTGTCTTGGCCAGTTGGAAAGCTCTGATACAGCTGCACACACTGAGTACTTTGAAATATATCATGTTTTGACTGTTATTTTGACAATCAGATTCTGCCCATTGAATCATCTACACGGTTTATGCAGAGATAGATAGATGCGTCATTGTCCTAGGAGAATAAATGTGTTACTATACATACCACACGCCATACATGGAGAGCAGGGACACACGACACATTAACACCAGATTTTCGAGATAAAGTGAAACTTCAATGATATTCATTGAAGTACTGCAATGGGTTAAGAAGCAAGGATCAAGGGGATCTTTATTTTTCAGCCAGCAGTAACACATAGCCATCAGAAAAACAGCAATAAATGGACAACAAACACAATACAAAAATCCCACAGAGTTATTTAAAAGGCCAATGGCAGCTGGGACAAATGAGTTCTTAAGTCTTATGGCTTATGGTTTATGATGTTCTTGTTGAGATCCAGCTTTGAGCAATGATCTCAAACAGTCATGAGGATCACGCTAATGTATACCCAAACCGTATCGAGATTTATGACCCCTGCATAGCCTTAAATCCCAGCTAAATTCACATGCACTGCAGGGAATGAACCTTCAACTCCTCTAGTCACAAGGCCGCCAAGTCTCCTGAATTCTGTTATTCTGCCACGGAGGGAGAGAGGGAAGGAGGGAAGACACAAACTTGTGGCATGACCCCAGGCTTATATGGTGGGCGCTGTTAGTTTGATCAGTGTGGGTGTTTTGTGTTAGAGCAGTGGAGGTCTGGCTTGTAGTACCTGGATCAGATAAATGAGTCTGGGTGGTGGGGGGCTTAGGTTTCTTCAAGTAGACCGTTCCCTCGCTGAAGTACAGCAACACAACAGGCCAGAGGAGGAAAAGACTGGGAGTGTATCAGTGTTTAACAAGCCAAATATGTAGGAATCTTCCTGTGTGTGCATCTTCATCAAGCTTTCATCATCACCTCATCCTAAAGACAACATCCACCATAAGAAATAAAGGGAATATAAGCCTATTGGGGCAATCCTGAGAGGGTGATATTGAGAAAAGTGCATGGTCATGTGACACCTACTTTAGTGGCTTTGAATGAAAATAATTTTAATGCATGAAGCTGAAAAGCTCAGGAGGTAGGGCAGTTGTATATGAAGGTTGCTGGTTTGATCCCCAGCTCTTTCAGAGAGCATACTGAAGTGTCCTTGAGCAAGACACTGCTCCTTGAGTTCTGCACAGCAGCTACGCTCACTGCTCCTATACACCAGGATGGGTTAAATGCAGAGGACAAACTCCACCGGCCTTGACCGTGCGGCAAATAAAACAAGTCTATTCTATTCAAATGCAAAACACACCACCTCGCTAAGAGAGTTTCACCTCCATGCCAACCATAATGCTGTTGCAGAGGCATTACATATGCATTCAACCCTCTAGTCTACACCAGACCTCAACATAAACATGAAGCTATGAAGGCAGTGGGGAGGAGGGGGTCGGCAGGGGAGGGGGGACATAAAGATGACTTTCTGCCAGCATGTATTTTCTCAAGGCGAACATTGGAAAGAAATCAAATGCTTGGAAATGCCTAAAGGCTTGAGGCAAAAAAAATACCTCCATGCTGTGCGTTTTTAAACGACAGGTGAGCCAAATGTTTACACTGCCTGCAGATGTGGCCCACATTCAAATCCCCTAATACTGACTTGGCTCGTATTTCGCTCACAAACAAATCATCAGCTTTCCACAAACACCAAATGCAACCTGAGAAAGTAACATCCACCTGTTTCCTCTGCAGGGCGTGCGATCCAGCAGGATGTAACGAGAGGCGCCAATTAGCGCCTCATCTGATTCTATTCTGGGTGGTCCCGTTATTTATCAACTAGTGATGCCTTATTCTAACACTGATGGATTTGATTGTGGGACATGTGGGGCTGCTGCAGTAAACACTCTTACCAAAGTTTTGGGCAGAATAAGTAAAGGTCTGTTTCACATGGGCTATTTATAATGGGATAAAAGCAGCCCTTCTAGTGGAGTTCCCAAAGTGGGAAAACTGTTTGATACACTGGATGAACCAGAAACAGACTTAGATTAAGTAACTTGTAAAACGCAGCAGCTCCCAGTTAGCCTCGTAGTTTGGGCCTCTACAGTCTAGCTGTTGATGTGGAGCCGCAGAGCTGTCAACGCTTCATGGTGCGTTACAATCCGTTTGGTCAAGCCCCACGTTGGGCTGAGGCAAAACCCGTTGCTGTGGATGGGCGATTCTGACACGGGATAAGTTTGATCCCGATTGCAAACACCCAAACGTTAGATGAGCGATCCGCTCGTTTGCATACTTATTTCCATCATATTCAAAGCGACCTCCACGCCAAACCTCGAGGAAAACTACAGCAGCTAATGGCCAACAGTTTTGGAGTTGGGACACGGACAACACGCCGTCTTCAGTGGATGGGCACAGCACCATGTTGGCCGTTGTCTCCGTCCCCCGCTACCCCACGAAAAAAGCTCGAAGTGTGGAAATGAATTATTGAGGGGAGCGCGAGTTGGCAACCTGCTCTCGTATGTCCACTTTCCTCATTGGGTTTCATTGGCTCCGGGTTGGCTCGTCTACACACAGCCTGTGTGGACGCACCAGAACCAGCGAATTAAGGGTGGGAAATGAAGCAAAATGATCCAAATCATCGCTTAGAATGAACGGCTTATCAAACGGGACAACGCAACTATGAATCAATCAGACAAAAGATCAGACGATGAACAAATACGCACAAATGTTGAACTGTCCCAGCGTCAAAGCGACCCATAAAGCCCAGATCTCAGTATAAAACCCCAGTGAGTTCCCACAGACCCCACTCACAGGGTCGAGAGCACTTTCCGTTAAGACACCTTACCTGGATGGAGGGTTAACTGCAGAAAGACAGAAAACAGTATCCAGTGGTAATCCATAGTTATAATTCCATGGGTTTGGCTGGCAAGGTGCGCCTGCTCGTCTGTATTGCTGGAGAGCGGTGCTCCCTTTACGCGAGTGCTGAGAAGTTAAAGTGGGGGCTGTGTGTTAGCACATGTTACACGCAAGTCTTTAAAGGTGCAGCAGGGAGACTGCTCTGCAGTCATAACAACCAGCCCATCCCCGACCAGGCTGCTCCGCGGCAGGGGGTCCGTGTCGTCATCGGGAGAGCGTGGCGCCCACAGTGAGCCGTTTTAAAACAGCGGGAAAGCAGCTTACCCGAGACGAGTTCACGAGACTAACGCGAGACGATCCCCCGACCGTAGGAAACAAACGGGCTCGAGAGACGTGCAGATTAAGGCGAACACACGCGCCTCATCACCACGGCGACCTATTGCGTCCCCGTCCCCGTGCCCTACCTCAGCGGCGTGAGCGGGCACGTCGTCTCCCCTGAGCCGACGTTTGACGCCGTTTTGTTTAAAAGTGAGGGGACGACTGTTTAGGAGCTTAATTCAACTTGGAGCACACGGTGTAACTCTAGAGGAGCTCTCGATGCTTTGAACAAGCATTCCCGTGTGACAGGCGAGTTGTGTGTGTTGGGAGAGGAATGGGGGTCAGTCTGACTGTGTTGTCCCCTAATGAGGCTGCCCTACTGGCTCTGGTTTGCACTGGGGTCTGAGGAACACGCCACATCTTGCGTCGCCGCACCGGTCTCCAGAGACACAGACACAGAGCAGGAGCCTTGCAGTAAATCCACTAAAATACATAAGGGAATGGCCCAGACCTAATATCCTCTCTAAATAAGCCTCTGTTTATTTGATTTTAAACCAAAAATTGTGGATATGCCGACATTCACTCCTCAAGCACAGCCAAACCGAATCTAACATAATTGCATTTGCTTGAAATGAAAGCATGATGCTTTGTCACTTGCTCCCCCTTGAGACAAGGCAAGACATTGTTTGAGAGCACTGGCACATGTCCGTGTACTGCCATAGAGATGAGGGTGATACACCTGCAGCCCTTTCAGAGGATGTCGTTTATTCTGCAGGGGGTTTAATCAAGACTTGGGTGTTCTTTTTTTAATCATGCACAATGCCGAGAACATACGATTCACAACATTTGCAAATTTCCCAAGTCCCTCATCTTGACTGCTGCAGGTCATACCAAGGCTTCTCGTGACATTACCCAAAGGTTGATGCTCTTTGGCCTGCAACCCTCTTCACTGATCATGTGGTGGATGTCTCAACATGCTCTGTGATAGATAGGCTGAATGGTTTCATGTGGAGGAATAAGTGGGGGTGTTGGTTTAATGTGCTGTACTAAAATCTATCTCACAGAATTACTGCAAATGTTTAATGGCCACCAATAGTTTTGACCTTATAAAATGAAACCGTGTCTCTATTAAGATGAACTGAATAGGCGGACTACTTTATTTTTATCGTTTTATACTTGTGGGTTCTGGGAATATCCTGTACACTTTACAATGCCAAAAGCTGAATTCATCAAAGGCAACGTGATTGTGCGCACATCCTTTAAAGATGGACTAATAACTTTTAAAGGGTCCCCTCAAGAGAATAACTGGCACACAGAAGGGTAAACGGTTGGTGTAAAGCTTGAGGGTCACATTTCAAAACTGCCACACACTACTTGAAGGTGTGCACTTGAACCAGAAGTGTATTTCTTCTGCCATCGAATGGGATCTATTCCGCCACATTCTCCAGTGACTTTAATACTACAGACCAATCTTAGAGGCTCAGATGGCCCCCACACTGAAACCAGATCGCCAATTTAACTATCTCAAAGCATTAACTCCTGAAAGAGCCCATAAATTATCACTCATTGATTTTTCCTTCCACATAAATGTCTTTTAGTGTAAGCGAAAATGATCTCGGTTCGATGGACATGTGTTGGGAAACACTAATACTTAACTCTGAGATGAGCACAAAGACCTGAAAAGTTTTCTGGCTCCAGATCTTTCGCTGTTTTGATAAATCAATGAGACACAGAAGGGGAAGGAGTGACAAATGGGTTGATTAGATTTTAAATGTTATTTAGCACCATGCAAAACTGATTTCCACGACCTTTAACCCACTGGAGTTGTGAACTTGTGAACTCTTAGGACATTGTTTTATAACTTAGCTGTATAACATGAGCAATTACAATCACAAACAAGAAGTGTATCTTTTGCCACATATAATATTCCTGCGTGGTGTCATGGTCTCCCAGTCAGTCCTCTTATGAAGTCATCATACACATGAATGCATTATATCAGGGTATGGGGTTCATGTCTCTGGATGTAGGAGACAGCTGTTCTCTGACCTTAGGAGGCCATATCGTGCTTTTAGAGGTTGCCCCTTTCCTGTTCTGTGTCATATAGCTGGGAGGTGCATGTCAAATAGATGCAGAGGTACAAAGGCCAAAGTCCACGCCAAAGGGAGTTATTCTCTCCAACAGAGAACACTGCCTGAGCCACCTCGTCTGTAGTCCCGAGCTTTCTACTGTCACTTATCCTCATCACCATGGATGACGTTCTGCATGGTGGATCATATGTCTTATTCTCAATGTTAGGTTGAGTGCTATGGCTGAGGAGGGTTGGGTTAGTGCATATCGCAATATAGAGGAGACACTGTTTTCTTCACCGTGGAGGCAAGTTCCTTTTATACGGGCTTCTGAAGGAAAGATGAAATTAAGAATCAGTAGTTAAAATTCCTTTTTCACCACAATTCCCCAGCAGTAAAACTCCAACCTTTTATAGTGTTCTCGTTATCTTCCTGAGGAAAGCTTCCTGAGCAAGGCACAGTGTAATGCTGGGTTTTCCACATGGTTGATCATGAAAGAAGAAGCAGTTTGCACTTTGTGGGGCCAATCTGGAGATTTAGCTTCACGACCTGTAAATGTGCTTTATTAGTTGAGGATTTTTTATGTTTGAAACAAAGTAGATAGCTACTATCAAGTACTCAAGTGCAGAGTTGTTGATTGTGGCTAAATCAACCTCAAGCTGTACACCTGGTATGAAAGCTAACAAACACTATAGTGGTGCAATGACTGTGCTAAGGCCCATTTTCACCTAAAAATTGCACTGAAATATGAGGAAGGCTTTTTGATCATAAGATGATGAACAAATCTGAAGTGTGGAGGTGGATTAATTATCACAAGCTGTAAAGCTGAGGCTGCAATCTGGGGAGCATAGCTCACTGGGTAGAGCAGTCATCTGGCAATAGGAAAGTTGCAGGCCTGATCCCCAGTCCTGCAGAAAGAATGTTGAGGTGTCCTTGAGCAAGACACTGAACCCCTAACTGCTCCCTGAGCGCCACATGGTGGCAGCTCACTACTGCTATACAATAGGATGGGTTAAATGTAGAGAAGTGCAAATTTACCCTTGTGGGACTGATAAGGAAACTATTATTATTATTATTATTATTATTATTATCCACTTTGGTTTAGCTAATTTACTAGCTATGCTGCAAATACAGGGACTGGCCATTTTTTCGATGGCCCAATATTCCGAACCTCAATATTTGGAAAAAATGGACTGAAGATGGACTAAAGCTCTTAATATGACATACAACGGCAACACATTTAACCACTGTCCTATTCATAACACTGCTGACAGCAAGGTCGCCCAGATTCATCCCAGCAAAAGATGACTTAGATGTACAACTTGCCTTATATTAATAGCTCTGTTACATGGAGGCTGTTCACAATGCCCGACAGTGTCGTTGGTGTCAGGTTAGACAGCCACAGCTGAATTTATATAGCAAAACAAATTACTCGTTCACTCTAGCAATCTGAAGCCTCTGGTTTGTGTTGACAATGTCACTCCTCTCACAGCGCCTGCCTCAGCATCCCTGAACAATACTACAACATTCATGCTATTGAACACTTGCTCCTTAAACAATAAAGCACTATTCCTCCATGGCACCATCATGGAGGGTAAAAAGGATTTTCTATGCTCAACTGAGACATGAAGATTTTGTGATACTAAGTCAAGCCACACCCCGGGGCTATGTGAACATAGTCACCTCGCTACATGGGTTGTGGCGGTGGTCTAGGATTAATACGTCGAGCTGACATTCTGGGGAGAAAACATCCAGTACTCACTGTCTCATTTGACTGCGTTGCTTTCACACTGACTGGGCCAACACAGCGTCAGGTGGTCCTGGTCTACTGCCCCTCTCAAGCCTCCACTACCTTTATGTCTGAGCCATTTCAGCTACTCAATCATGCTCCACATCTCCATCTACACTTCTGCTAGGTGACCTCCCAATATTCATGTGGACTCCAGGAGCTGCGCATTTGAATTTGCTGAACTCTTGCCATTGCAGGACTCCTTAAACATCACACAGCACGTTCAAGGTCCAACCCATGTCAGGTCACACTCTGCAGTCGGTGTGCTCGACTGGTATGACAACCATTGTCTTTATCATTACACTCCATCTGAAGTGCCTGGACCCTGTCGCATCAGACCATCAGGGCACCCACTTCGCTGTCCCGGTCTCCCTGCCTAGGCAGCACACAAAAACGAACCAGGATTATCAGGAACATTAAGACCGTGACTGTGGCAGCCCTGACCGACATGATAGTGTCCAATCTAATGTTCAATCTCCCTAACACTACAATGTAGCCTTATCCCTCAGCATCGACTCTCTTGCCCATAGGATCTGATCTGTCTCCTCATCCAGCCACCAGTTCACCACTGACCTTTGCATCATGACAGCCAGAGGCTGCTGACTGGAGAGGCTCTATAAAAGGTCAGGCCACGCTGACCACCTCGAGGCCTGTAAAGACCACATGAAGTTCTATAAAGAAGATTTCTCCCAGAGATAAATGGATTACTGCTCCACAATCATTAGCAACCAGAAAAATCCCCTCAGAGCACTGTTCTCCACCATCAACTAGCTACTTGGCCTCCTTGATGGCTCCCTATCCTTCCGATGCCCCTGACCTCTGCTCCAAGGTGCTGGACTTCTTCTAGGCCAAAGTGGACTCTATTCACTAGTAGGTTCTAGTGCCTGCCCACAACCCCTTTGCATGCACCTCAGTTGCAGGATGTTGGCCCACCCACATGCCCACCTAAGAGCTGCCTTTCCTCTTCTGCCTTGTGGATCCTCCTCAAGTTGCTGTGTTGGTTACCATAGCAAAGGCTTCCACCTCTTCCTTAGAACCCCATGCCTACAGTCCGGGTCAAGGCACATTTACTTACCCCATGCCCCGTCATTGTGGACGTGATTAACTCTGGAATCAGGCACACTACCCTCCTGCTTCAGAGTGGCTGCAGTCCTCCCTATCCTCAGAGAGCCAGGCCTGATCCCAGATGACCTCACCAACTACCAACTGATCTTCAACCTTCCCTTTCTCTGCAAAATCCCAGAAAGATATGTCCAACCCTGAGCTCTACCAACCTCTCCAATCTGACTTCAGAGCACATCATAGCACAGACTGCACTTGTCATAATTACAAATGGCCTCCTTAGCTGCTGATCAGTATTCTACTATTGAACCTATTTAGAGCCTTTGACAGTTTCCCCAACACCATTCTCCTTAACCACTCATCTGAATACATTGAGCTCACTTGTAAGTAAAAGTTTATTTGTTAAGTATTTTCAAAAACATGTGACTATAAAGTGCCTTACATAAATAGGCGTGATAAATAAGAGTAGATTGAATCAAATAATTAAATTAAAAGTGAATATGACAGAAAAAAACAGACCAAGCTAAAAAGCAACAACAACCAAAATAGGCCTATAAAAAGGCTTTGCTCCAAAAATGGGCTTTTAGAAGCTGCTTAAAACAGTCCAAAGATTCTGCAAATCTAATGGATTGAGGATGCATGCATAAAAATGTCCTTGGAGACTCTTAATAGTGCAGTCTCAGTACTGTGTTTTTGGTGAAAGCCAGACAGAAATCTATCCAAAATGTTATGATCAGCTCCAGGATTTGCTCCGCATGTTTTTTCCCTAAAACTATGGACTAAAAAGAAAGTTTGGGAATCGGTCTATAATTCTCTAACCATGCCGGATCGAGAAAGTCAAGTCAAATCTGTTTTATTTGTACAGCCCATAATCACAAATTAACAATTTGTCTCAGTGGACTTTGTGGTTTTTTTGAAGAGAGGCTTAGCACAAGCAAGTTTAAAATAGTCAGGTATGGACCCGGATGTAAGCAGTCAGTTGATGATAGAGAGCAGAGTTTGTCCTAAGCCAGGGAGGATGCATGATAAAAAAGTAAAACATGAGGAGATTCCGTTATCAGTCCCACAAGGGAAAATTTGGAGTTTTTCGCATTTTAACCCATCCTATTTGCATGTGAACCCAGCCTATGGTTGTGTGGTATCAATGTACTGTTTATAAGGGGGGGAATGTTTGTTTTCAGCTCAGACTGAAGAAGTCACCTGGTGAGTGACGAAACATTTCTAAATAAACTTCTGATCCAGTTGAACTGATTCACCTCTTTTTGTGATCTCCATACCTGGATTATTGAGCATGCATCAAGACAACCCATCCTATTGTATAGGAGCAGTGAGCTGCCACCATATGGCACACAGGGAGCAGTTAGGGGTTCAGTGTCTTGCTCAAGGACACCCCAACATGCTTTCTGCAAGACCAGGAATCGAACCGCTAACCTTCTGATTGTCAGACGACTACTCTACCCACTGAGTTATGCTGCTCTTTTTATTGGAATTATATCATAGGGACTAAAGGAGGGAGGGGTGGCATGGCTCAGTGGGTAGAGTGGTCGTCCAACAATCAGAAGGTTGCAGGTTCGATCCCCGCACCTGCAGAGAAATGTGTCGAGGTGTCCTTGATCAAGACATTGTTCCCCTAATTGCTCTGCCCTGTGATAGATTGGGGACCTATACAGGGTATGTCCCCACCTATTGCCTAATGAGAACTCAGATAGGCTCCAGTTACTCACTACCCGATTTCGGAAAAGTGGTTGACAATTGATGGATGGATGAACTTGAGGAGGGTGGATATGGGCTACAGTATTTACAAGGAACTGCAGAGAAACAGGAGAAATTCTGACACTAAAATCAGACAACTGAAGGGGATGGGGGGACAGTGGGGGGTGGACTTTAGACCACCGATTATGTCATCAAAGACAAGAAATTATATAATAGTCCAGTTCAAATTTAGTATGAGCTTTCACATGGAGTTGGTGAACTTTGAGAGTAGATTTGCTTTCTGTCTTTGTTTTCCACCTTCCTATATTCTTTTCTTTGATTGTGGGTGTTTTTGTTGATCCAAGGGGTTGTGTTAATAACTGGGACAATCCCTGGAAGAATATGGAGCTGAAAAAAATCAAGGGTAGATTTACACATATCATTAAACCAACTGACTTGGTCATTAATATTGGCATAGTGAGGAGGGCTACTGCCCAGACTGTAAAAGGGCTGCTTATTAAAGATGGATACTTCAACATGCTGAGAAGCATGTTTAAGTGTCCTTGAGCAAGACAATGTTACCCTAACTTCCTCACCCCAACATGGACTGGTGACCTTTCAGGGGGGGGCTTCCCTGGCTTTCACCCAATAAGCACCGGGATAAGCAACCAGCTACCATGTGGGGCCGGAAAATGGATGAACTAATTAAAAATTCAGCCACCAACGACTTGTCAGAACCCCCTCCATACACACGCACACACTGTACCTACATCATGTGCCACAGCTGAAGGCTGGGGGGGCAGTGGATCAAACCATTTTGAGGCACAGGGCGGAACTTAAAAACGTGCTATCGAGTGTCTATAATCAGCACAAGTGCTTTCATTGTGTATTAAAGTGATATATTTTGGGGGTGGCATATACTTTTCCTGGGATGGGGAGGTCGTGTCCCCTGTCCCCCCTAGGATTTCCGCCTATGGCCCACAGCAGACACAAGCACAGAGACAGAATGGGCAAAACAGGAGACATTGGGTATAAGGGAAACAGAAATACTTAGGAAACAACTGGAGATATGGCCTTGAGATGTGAGGGGACCTCAGAAAACACAGCATAGCAGTCAAATTAACAACTGTATGATGATAACACAAATCATTATCTTATTTCAAAAATCTTTTTATAGTTCTACTCTTTGCTAAATCATACACATAAAAGGAATATCTATTGCTATGCAGATGATACTAAACTGTATGTGAATGCCACATGCTAGCAATAAGTCTTCCGATGGTTCAAAATGCTGCAGTCAGAATCTTTAATAAGCCTAGAAAATTTGACCATATCACATCAATTCTTGCCTCTCTTCATCGGCTTCTTATCCATTTTAGATCAGATTACAGGGTGCTTCTGCTGACTTATAAAATCCTAAATGGGCTTGCACCATCATACCTTTCTGATCTTACACAATAAATTCCATCTCAAGCTCTCCACTCTCAAAATACTGGCTGCTCTGTGTGCCCAAAGGTGAAAAGAGTTTGCTGGTGGCAGGGTCTTTTCTTTTTGGCCCCCATTCTTGTGAATTAATCTGCCTGTTGCCATCAGACAATCAGTCCGAGTCCTTTAAAGCCAAAGTTAGGGCTAATCTTTTTTGCATTATCGTGCAAATGGTTGACTTTAATTGGAGTACCTCACAGCTGTTACCGCACAATAGGCTGGTTCCGGTCTCAGTGAATTTACCAAGCATTGTTCTGATTAGATTATAGAGCAGAGATCACTGCAACTTGTTCTCTTCACAGGTTGTTCCCTCTGAATGTATTCATCTTTCTCACTCTCCTGTGTGAAAGATATATTTTCCTGTCTTTTCAATTATATAGGTGAATGGTATGATATGAGTCTCCCTTGTATTCATATGTGGTCTATGGTCCAGTCAGATCTTCATGGTGATGGTGGTGATGTGACTCGGGTCCTAGGCTGTTCTGGGGGCATCTGGACACCACTTAGTATCTTCATCATATTCTTCACATATATATCTTATAAATACATGATAATTTTGTTATCCTCTCTCAATGTTGTATTCTGTAAATTATGCTTTATTCTGTGCACACATCCATTGCATGTCTATCCCATCTTTGGAGAGAGATCCCTTCTTTGTTGCTCTCCCCAAGATTTCTTTTAATTTCCCTCATTAAAGGTTTTTTTATGGGATTTGTTCCTTATCCGATCCAAGGTTATAAAGATAGGATATTGTATGGCTGAAAAGCCCCGAGGCAAATTTTTATTTGTGATTTGGGGTATACAAATAAAATTGACTTGGGTTATTAAAATTCACACAAATTACTCTGTGTGTGTGTGTGTGTGTGTGTGTTTGTGCGTGTGTGGAACGGAAGAGTGAGAGAGAGTGTGGATATGTGTTTCCGATCATTTTTGCATAGAATTGAAAGAAAAAAAGACCAGATGTAGATCATGACAGGAGATTCAAACTTCAGCCACCAGATATAGATTATTTATTAACTTGAAAATCTGGCTGGTCAGAACTTTTTTGTCCATCAAGTCCATCAAAACAGCAACTTATTAGAAGTGACAAGAGTAATATAACATGCAGGGTAGAGCAGA
>OMLC01011160.1:2478-27691 GCA_900302585.1 Regalecus glesne | reverse complement strand
TCACACACACACACCACACCCCCCCCCCCCTCTCTCTCACTCACACACACACACACACACACACACACACACACACACACACACACACACACACACACGCACCACTGAGTGAACACGTTGTTGCTTTTTGCTGTTGTCGTCATAAAAACAGCTTGATTATGATCATTTCAGCCTATTGATTTTTGTTCTTAGCTCTGAATTTGGTGAATAGGTTTGTCTCGTGATGGCCTTTCAAATTGAGACTCTTCATCAGAGCTACGGTCTCCTGGCATATTAGGCCCATTGGTCTTGTGCTCGTTGGAAGGAGAATGAATGCAAAATGTTCAGTCCATTCCTCTTTGAATAGCTGATTTTCACTGTCCACCTTTCTTTTACTGGCAAACTTAGAACGTGACATTTTCATTCAATCTAGGCTTCTACTGCTGGCAAAGTACCATTAAGCGAAGCACTCTAAGAGTGCAAGTAAACAAAGTGCCCATTCTCACTGCAGCTGTGAACTTTTAGTGACCCCAATAAGTAACAGCCTATCAGTGCATTGTTGGGATGGAGATGACAGCCCATAATACACTGCTGACCAAACCAAAACACACACACACACACACACACACACAGAGTGAAGGAGTCACACATTCAACAGATAATTCTGACTCGCGCTAACACCTCAAATATTTCTAAAATGTATAATAATAATGATAATTATGATAATAATGTTTTTTTCTATAATTTGCAGATAGTTGTGGCGCAGTCTGGATGCGGACCATATTCTGCCTATTGATGGGGTAGGGAGTAGACCTTAACATAAAGTTCACCATCCTGCCATTTTGCCCAATGTAATTCTGACATTTAAACTTATTTAAAAAGGCAGTAGCGGGCTTTTTCTTTGCATTGAGATTTATCTTCTAAAAGTCAAAGTCAAGCCATCATGTTGTTGGTGGTTATAATGTTCCCTTTAGTGGTTTCATGACATAAGCCTTTGTGATGGTTTACACCCTAAGATTTTACAATAAAGTTTGCTCAACTGGTCCATTGGCTCCAATGAGGAAAGTTCACACACATAAATACCCTGACATTTGGTTAACGTGATGTTCCTCCCTTTGTGTGGCTGACATTTTATGATATGTTTGGATGTCACAGTCTCAGCTAGGAATGTCCTATCTTCATGGGAAGGTTATAAAACACAGTATACCACTAAATACATCTTCTGTTGCTGAATGTCAGTACCTGGGTGGGACTCATTGGTGATGCTGAGGTACAGAACATGACCCATTTCTTCCCTATTACTATGTAATGTTTAGAAGATGTACAATTGACTACACATGAGTCACATTACTCATCAGATTTTACTATGTGATATTTTGCAGATAAGAACGATTGCTAAAATATGCTCACGATGAACTCAATATACAATGAAATAACTGTCCTAAAATATTGAGATTAATAATCTAACTGATCAAAAGCCTTATTTCTTTGATTTTTCATTGTATATACATACATACAAAAAAAATGTGCCCTCTGCATTTAACCCATCCTATTGTATAGGGGGAGTGAGCAGCCACAGAACCCAGGGAGCAGTTAGAGGTTCAGTGTCTTGAAATAGTAGAGGTTCGTTCTATGTGTTATAATTAGTCCCTATGCTGTGGAGGTGGACACAGATTTAGGCTATGACAGTGAGCTACCATAGCCCCTGTCTTGAAATAGTATCTAATATAAATACTGCTTGGTTTTATTCTTAGCTAGACCTTGAATCATCCAAAGTGTTTGAAGGAACAATATCACAGGTCTGTCAGACTCTATAACCAGCACTGCTCTCCCAGTAGACCACACACACACACACCAAAACCAATAACCGGACACCATTCAGTATTACATTTCAAAGATAAGATATCCCTATGCAACTTGAACTTTCTTTCTTTTTTCCTGCCTCTGTTCTACTTTCCTGCTATAACACTGCAAATTTCCTCTCATGAGATTAATAAAGGAATATCTTATCTTATCACCAGCAACAAACTTCCAATATATTTTATCAACCTTGATAATGCACAGTTGAGATTCTTAGTGTGGGTATGCTTCTTTAAAGGTAAATTTATTTCAGAAAAGAAATAGATGATAGACACAATAGTTTAACAATAAACAGTAATACACAGCATAGTGTATTAAGCTTGAGAAAATAAATAGAGCTGCAATGAATGCAAAGTCAATTATCGATCTGGATTAGAGTTTTTTTCTTTCCTTTAGTCACTTTAAAACAAGTTAATTTTATTTATTTAACCCCAAAATCACTAATTTGCCTCAGAGGTATTCACAATAATATGAAATCCTCTCCTTAGACCCTTGCATCGGAAAAGCGGCAACTTCTTAAAAAAAAATTTAACAGAAAGAATAAATCAGAAGAAACCTACAGAGACACCTGGATTTATAAGGTGTATAAAAGAATGTAATGTGGTGGCTGCCACGCAGTCTCCCCGGTGGCAACCACCATCACCATGGAGACCTGGGAGTACAGATTAGATGTGCAAGTAAGAAAAACTCTCATCACACCATCCACATAGAAAGGGAAAAAAGAGAAGACATCATTCAAAAAGAGAAAAGCCATGTGATGGAAAAAGAATAGTTGCAAATGATCTATACTCTATGATCTCATTGATAGAACAGTCCCTAGTAAATTGATTGAGACAGAAACCAAATCACAATACAGTTCAGGTCATGAAATTGCCAATTTAAAGGCAACAAATTGTATATTAAGACAAGAAGATTGAGTTTTAATTTTGGATTTACAGGACTCAGAATCAGATCTTCTAAAAACAGAAGGCATGTTATTCATAAGAAAGGGACCCGATAGGAAAAGGCCCTGCCACCAGCTGACTTCTTTTAAACTTTGGATACACAGTCCTATATTTTCAGATCAGAGTGTTCACAAATTTAATAAATAAATAGATTTCCTTATCAATGCCATAAGGGGAAATTTGGATTCCTCTGCATTGTAACCCATCCTATTTTATAGGAGCAGTGAGCTGCCACCATATAGCGCTCAGGGAGCAGTTAGGGGTTCAGTGTCTTGCTCAAGGACACATTGACATGCTCTCTGCAGGACCGGGGATCGAACCTGGAACCTTCTGATAACCAGATGACCGCTCTACCCACTGAGCTGTGCTGCCCCTTCAAGATGGATTGTACAGTTTAAAGAGATAAGACAGCAATGGTGGGGAGAGTGGGGGCCACGATGGCTCAGCGGAAGAACTTGTGAGTCAGGAAATGACAAGCTAGGCATCATGGGTTCGATCCGACCATGCGGCATCAGGAAGGGCTTCTAGCTTTAACCCCCCATGCTCCACCTAGGTCTGTGTTCACCCCCACAACACGGGTCTAATCATGACAAGTAAAAAGGACCTTTTGGCAGGTATGATGAGGCAAGCCCATTTATGACTATATAAGTCAGCCGAAGCACCTTGAACTCTGATCTAACCGGCATAAGAAGCCAATGAAGAGAGACAAGTATTGGTGTGATATGGTCACATTTTCTAGTTTTAGTGAGAATTTTCACTGCAGCATTTTAACCACCCAAGGACGTGGTACTAGTACTTGGCAGACCTGAAAACGGAAAATTACAGTAATCAAGTCCAGCAACAGGCATGGGCACAAGTCCATGAATACTGGGATAGCATCCAGTGCTTTAACTGTGCTCCCATCCATAGGGTTAGTGGCTGTGTCATGAAGGGTATCGAACATAAAATTCTGTCCAACAATATTCTGTGCCGTTTTCACAACACGCTGGAGGGCTTTTTTGTTACCGTTGGTACACCTGTTGTAACAGGTTGTCATGCCGTTTTTTATGATGCTCTTTCTGGTCCATCTATAAAAGTTGCCAGGTAGCTTTTAGGGGAGAATGTCTCTCCTTAGCCTAAGAAAATAACAGTGTTGCTGTGGTTTAACAACCATTGCCAAGGTATTGTCACCCCAGGAGAGGTCCTCATCAGCCCAGGAGAGGTCCTCATCAGCCCAGGAGAGGTCCTCATCAGCCCAGGAGAGGTCCTCATCAGCCCAGGAGAGGTCCTCATCAGCCCAGGAGAGGTCCTCATCAGCCCAGGAGAGGTCCTCCAAGCCGAATTCCTCCCTATACAGGATGTGTACATCCCCATCCTTGAAAGAGTGGCCACTGGCCTGTAGATGGGTAAATGGTAAATGGACTTGTTCTTGTACACTGCTTTACTAGTCTAGCGACAACTCAAAGTACTTTACAATAGATGCTTAGCACTTACAAAGCCCTTCAGCAGGATATGAAACCACTACACCTGACTTGAAGGCATCCGCTCTACCACTACCACTGAGCCACCGCAGCTCCAGCAATGGGTGCTGACCTGCAGGGTCCTGACCTGCTAGGTTAGGTCTTCTGTGTTATGCCATCCTCTTGACCCACATCTGTTTGGTTTCCCTGATGTTGAAGTCACACAAATCCTCTTGGCACCTAACACAACACATTGCTCTGTTTGTGTCAAGGAACCCGATGCCTGGTTCTGGTGTTTGGAAGCAACTGAGACACAATGTTAAGACAATGTTTCTGTGAGCCTAATCAGCAGGACAAATGAAGAGATTTAGAGCTAGATATCGTAGAAAAGAGAGAAAGAGATCTGCCTCTTTTGGCCCATTCCCTGCTTCTCAGGGGATGCCAGAGTGAATGTTATAATATCATAAATAACATCTGCACCATGTGACAGCAACCACCAATGGTGATCTCAACTGATCCAGTTGTCAATCCACATGATGTTTTGGTGATTTATGATTTTATGCTAGACGCCCTTCCTGACACAACTATTAACTCTATGGATGAGAGCACAGGTACAGTGTTGGATGTCATCCAAGTATTCGTGGACTTGTGCCCATGCCTGTCACCAGAGTGCATATAAGATAAACAGGTTATCAATCTCACTCATCTAAGTTAAACAAAGCCAATTGTTGGAAGCTACATGTACTTCAATTAATCTTAACCTCAGTTTCGTTATAAACTAAATACAAGCCAGAGAACATTTGAGTGCACGTCTTGTCCTTGTATGGCTCCAACGACAAAACCAAAATATTTCAGTTTATATGGAAATATGTTATTTTTAATCTGTTTGATATCACGTTTGAACCGTCCTCTCATTTGGATGCATTATTTTTGTATATGAATCTTGGTTTCCAAAGTAAAAGTATTGTTCCCTTTGATATGAGAATAATTCTAAGCCGTAAAATCCATCTGTGTCGTGTAAATTCTCAAAGCCAACTAAAATCATAAATTTAATGTTAAGTAAAAGGGGGTATGCTACCATGAACTCATACTTAGGGCTCCATTTTTGCGAAACTGTGCTTACACGGAGTTTTCTTTCAAAGATGCAAAATTACCAAACCCAAGCAGACGGTAAAAAGTCACCTTGTGTTAGAGGAAATTGCCAATCAGTTTGCCTTTACACCTCCACCTGCTCCATACCAGCATGAAAATAAAGCTAATAAAAACATTCAGATTCACCTGCTAGATTTATTTTTAAAAATACTCCACAATGAAGAGAAGTCTGAATAGCATAATGCCAGAGCAGTGTAGAACATGACCTTATACCAGTTTCAATAGTTCCATTGCTAAACTGGCTGGGCAAACATCTACAAATGATAGGCCTTCTGTACTTATTTATTTATTCGTTTGTTTCCTTGGTAAACATACTATTTGAACAAAGCCCTGATGCCAATATATACAACATTATACAGGCTACCATAGTGGCCAGCTTAATTAGTTCAGAAACAGGAGAGAGGTCCAGTTTATTTTACATGATGAGTCCCCACATTGTGGGGGTGAACATGTGCTTAGACTGAGTTTGGGGGATTAAGACCAGAGGCCCTTCCTCATGCTCCGTGGCGGGTTTGAACCTGAAACATCTGGCTCGCCAGCTCCCTAAGCATGCACTCTACCAGTGAGCTAGTTTAAGACAGCACATGAATGAAAGACCCTCAATGCATCCTTTTTTCTCATTTTCTACATATGTGACCTCGGAAGAACCCGGGAGACGTGTAATAGGTGCCAGCCTGGTCTTCCGGACTATGATGCGGACTATGATGCTTGGACTGATGTGTTTACTGCTATTCCACCTCTTTAAAGATCATCATCCATCCGTCCATTTGTCCACATTAGACATGTGATGAATCTTGGCCTGGTGGTTTGATCTGGTGTGTTTGCATTTTAGATGTTCATTGATTATTACCTTCACTATGAAGGAGGTTATCATTATTATTACTGTTTTACCTTTTGTAACTCATTTACTATTCTGTTATCCTGATCATGTTGTGTGCTGTAAATTGTGTCTGGTTCTGGTTACACTACAAACTGAGTATTCAATATGTCAACTAAGTTAAATTATTAACAATTTATAGTTCAACTAAAATTGATTTTTTTCGCCCTCCGATTTTTAAATAATTATCACTCCAAGCACATTTCTGCTAGACTCAGATGTGGTTGGGTTCGAGCCCGAAAAATCACCAAACAGATGCAGATGGTAAAACAATCACTTTGTCCTGAGGTGATAGCCAGTCGCAGACACCCATTTGAGTGATTTCAAGATACTTTGCAAAGTGAAGACTTACTGCTCAGATGCAAAGGTCAGCACAATGCAATCTCAATACCATAAAGCCAAGAGGTTTTTGAACTAAGACTAACACTCCCTCCCAACTTCCTGTATAATTCACACAGAAAAAGAATGATTTTACTAATTGCTTCCAGTAGCTGCATCAGGTCATCTGGACATAGGTTTTAAACAAAAAAAAAACTAGATTATTGAGCCTGAAAAGATTGTTTTTTGGTTCTGGTATTTTTGCCTCTTGGAATCATGATGGTATGAGGATTTATGGGAATCATTAAGTATTAGGTTTTGTCATGTATCATTACTATGTGAAATGTAGCAATACATTCATCAACAAAAGCTATAATAATAATAAATATAATAATCAATAATTGCAATAATCACTGTCCTTTGAGATTGGATTTACAGTGGCTATGGTATTTGAACTGACTAGGATACACGCTAAAGAAGGGCATCTTGCCCAAAACATCCGTGTGGCAACATTAAAAGTACAAAGTGGAATGTTGTTCTAGTTTTTTTCTTTCTGTTTTTATGATATTCAGGACCCAGCACCTAGTCTTCAATGTCTTATCGTGACTCAAGCGTGTTATTTGGTTTGTTTTTTAGGATTTAAATGATGAAATGTGTCACCCCCAGTCTGCTCGAATAATCTTGCTTAAAACTGTACCACAACTACACACTGTCATGACACCCCCACCCATGAATGATAAATCACTTAGTTTGAGGGTGGGAAATTGCTCTAAGTGACAGGCAGAGAGAGGTCTAGCTGGTCATGGAGCTGTTATCATTCCAGTAGATAACAGAGATGTACTGCCCCAGCAACATCTGATGTCTGTCACTGCCAAAGATGTCTCAAGAGAAACACCAACACCTCATGCTTAGTACCCTTGCTCATGGGGAAATCTGACCGAGAAGAAATGAGCCAAAAATAATTCATATTCCCTATTTATTTGATACTTTTGATACTCAAATACCATATTCATGTCCTTGTGTTATTTATGTAGTCTCCACTGAGTCCAGGTATCTGGGAAGGCATGTGGCTTTCCAAATATAATCTGAGTTGACGTGCAACATATTTCCTATGAAGATATCCTGATCAAAGTGATGATCACATAACAATATTTTTGATATTGTAATATCAATATATTTCTGTAAATGTTTTAACATGCAGTTTACCTAACATGGCCGGTCTGTCCATTTGGAAAACAAAGTCTATCAAAAGGCATAAGTGGGAGTTAAGAGGTTTAGAATGACATGCTGTTCCACCCACTGCAACTAAACTACAACGTTATTGTTTAACCCATCTCTCTATAAAATGTGAACATCGGAGAGCAAGACAGAAGAAACTAGAGAGCTATAAAAAATCAGATTAGTGCTGAGGTCAGAGTAATATTCATGACTTTCCTTTTACAACCTTGTAAAAATCCCTTCACTACTCATTAACCTATGAGAAAGGGAAATATAAACTTGACCTGACCAATGACGATTGGTCTGTGGGGTAGAACTACTTAAAAGGAAGATTGGAGATGTACTGACCATCAGAACCTGAGCTGAGGACCTGCTGAGTAGATCCCGAGCAAGAGAAAAAGAAGAAAACAACAAAGGGGCTAGAAGAAAAACTCAGTCAATAGTCAACATGAAGATCATGTTTTGCTCCACTATTTTTGTAATCCTGGCTCTAAACTTGGCCACAGAGGCCGTGCGGGTCCAGGTAAAGTTCATCTCTTACCACTGATGTCTTTACGGTCAAAGTCAATGGTCAGCATAGTGATATTTTTCTGCATTTTAAAAGCATTCATTGATTTCTTAGATCACAACAGCACCACGTGCTCTGTTTAATACTGTACAGACATGACTTTACATATCCGTGAGATTATTTCCAAACATGTACCAGACACAATGTTCATTAAGGATCATAATCAAAGATGCTGACTTTGGTTTAGAGTGACACCGATGATATGGCAGTGATGTTAGTAGAACCCTCGATAATTGATACGAGCCCCAGCTCCCTCAACTTCTCTGCATTTAACCCACCTACTTTATAGGAGCAGTGAACAGCTGCAGCACCTGGGGACAAACTCAACGTATTTCTCCTATTGCCTTGGACAGGGACACAGGCAGGAGTATTAACCGTGATATGCATGTCTTTGGGGGAAGGATAGATTATTGAAAAGCGCTGATATAGCTCCTCTTTTTCATCATCTTCTTCTTATTATCATTATTATTATCATTATTATTATTATATATGTTATAATTCCATTATAATTCGGTTAACCTCTCACTGTTGTATGCTTTAAATTGTGTTTTATTCTGTATATACAACATCCATTGCGCGTCTGTCAGTCTTAGGAGATGCCCCCTCTAATGCTCTCCCTGAGGTCTCCTCGCATTTCTTTAACCATTAAAGTTTTTCTTAAGGTAGGTTTTCCTTATCCAATGTGAGGGTCAAAGGACAGCGTAAAGTCCTCAAAGACAAACTTATAATTTGTGATAATGGGTTATAGAAAAAGATTGACATGACTTCTTCTCCTTAGGAGGGAGAGTTCTCATTCTCACTGGAAGCTGTAAAGAAGCTCCAGGAGCTGACAGGCAGCAGCAGGGGGATGGCGAAAGTGAATTCAAGGTCCAGGACCAGTGCAGTGTCTATCTGTGCCAATCCTGTCCTCCCACAGGAGTTCCTTCCCCTCTGTCAGCAACAGGGAGCTGCACTTTCCCTCTCAAGACTAGGTGAGACACATATTAAGTATGAAATATGCACTATCAAAGTTTTGAAAACACATATAGTGATCATACTTATAGTTTATTTCTCATGCATGTAGTAAATATTCAGCTGGATAATAGGCCGATTTCCCTGTGTGATTAGCAAAGCTGAGACCATTATATGGACGGTAAATGGACTTGTTCTTATCTAGCGCTTTTCTACTCTAATGACCACTCAAAGTACTTTACAATGAAGGCCTCATATTTACTGAGCTACACGGCAGGATAGGAACCCACAACGCCCGAGTTCCGGGCATGTGGTTTACCCGCTGAGCTTTAGTGCCTCAATGGGTAGAGCCTGGTGGTGCAAGTTAAAGACACACATCTGAGCTGATGGCAGTTTTGGAGTTGTGATCTTGCTTTACAGTTTGGCTCTCTTCTATGTGTTTATGATAGCAATGGTTCCCATGGACGTCTGTGAGATCTGCGCTTATGCTGCCTGCACTGGTTGTTAAACAGACCCGGTCAAACCAGCAGGGAACAGGAGATCATCCCGTCATACACCTCACTAATACTGCCATTTATTTGGTTATCTTTGTTTGCTTTTATCCGTTCTGTTTTTCAAGAGCATTTCTGGCATCATTTTGTGCAATGTTAGGTTGGAGGGTATATGTTTAAGAAGACAGAAATGTCTGATTCTGAAGTCAATGTCAGATGAAAGAAAGTGGCAGTACACAAAAATAATAATTGGTGAAATGGTTTTTCTACAAAATGTTACTTTTCAGCATGTTTATTTGCTGTTGTTCTAATGAGTATCATCACAAAATTCTATTTTTGTTATGCCGATTTCTGTTTTAGCAAACATTGTGGATGTCTTTAAAGCAGATAGATCTTTATGCATTTTTCTCACTTTTTAAAAATCTTTTAAATAAAAGCAGAGAGGAAAAAATCAATGTATGAAATTATGTCTTTTTTCACTCTCCTATACAAATACAAAAGCTCTAAGCAGATGACCTATTCAACTTTTCAACCTTTATTTAGCTGATTCCTCAAATCCTCAGGGACTTGTACTGGAGCACTGTACTGAGCCTGCTGACAAGCTGCTTCACCACCTAGTGCAGCAGCTGTACCAGGAAGCACAGCAAGGCACTAGGGAGGGTTTCATGCACGACTCTACAGGTCATTAAGGACACAGCACACCCAAATAATACCCTGTTCTACCTGCTGTTCTAAATGAGAAAGCACAGGACTCCCAAAACATGCACCAGCACGCCAAGGAACACCTCTTTCCTCAGGCCATAAGACTTAATAAATAATGCACGTACACACACACACACACACACACACACAAGCGCAACCTTGCCATCATTACAATATCCAATTACCACCAGTGCAAAATTGACTACTGTTGTATATGCACCCATTGCTGCATTTTTTAAGAGGTTTCAAGAAGGACATCTGGGGTTAATTAAAAATAATAATAATAAATGATTCCCTTATCAGTCCTGGAAGGGGAAATTTGGATTTCTCTGCATTTTTGACCCAACCTATTGTATAGGAGCAGTGAGCTGCCAACATTTGGTGCTCGGGGAGCAGTTAGGGGTTAAGTGTCTTGCTCAAGGACACCTCAACATGCTGTATGCTGGACTGGGGATTGAACCTGTGACCTTCCGATTGCCAGACTGCTCTACCCACTGAGCTATGCTGCCCCCTTAATCTGCCAAACTCCATCTAAGCCCATGTCCACCCCCACAACATGGGGACTAATCATGACGTGTAAAACAGACCTCTCATTGCATTTCATAATCGATTAATAGATTTACCATTTTTAACGGACTGGTGACCTGTCCAGGGTGCTTTCAGCCTTCTGCCCAATAAGTGCTGGGACAGACACCAGCAGATCCATGACCCGAGTTCTGATGGACAGTTGACATGACATCTCTTGATAAGTTAACTAAGCTTGTGTTAGCTTCTAGCTACTTGCCCACTTGACCCTTTAGCAGCAAAACTTTTTAAAGATCTCTATACTTACCTGGGACCTGCTAGAGATTAATTTATCACCCGAGCAGTTTTAAGACCACTGTCGTCAAACCTCTACTTCAGAAACTTCTCCTCAATTCATGGTCCATTAACTATTATTGAACAGCCTCTGATTGTATTTTAGATTAGGTTATTTATTAGCCACCTGACTAAGGTCAGTGGAATTTTTTTGGATAAAGCAAGTTAAACTGCAGCACAATACACCCACAGACGACAGTAAAAACGCCACATATTATCGTGAACTATAGTCACACAAAGTCATAAACTAACATATCAAGCACAGGAAGAGTCCCAATAACTGGGGGAAAGAAAATGTTTGTGAAAGGTTTTACTCCAAGTGGAAAATAGACCTCTCTTAGGCTTAGTGGAAAGTGACCTGTAGCACCTCCCCGAGGTAAGGAGCTGGAATCTGGAAACTGAGGGGAGTGGGTGGTCTATGACTGGAGGCCTTGACAATCCACTGCAGTGTTTTCCATGTTTGACTAACTGTGGCACCGTACCATACTATAATAGCAGATGTTATGATGGACTCAATGATGGTAGAATAAAATAAAATGAGAAGTTGACGCTTGGTGATTGGTGGTCCAATTAGTGACTAATTACACATGACTGTGTGATTGGTCCATTCCTCTTCACTCTCTTCGCCTATGATTGTACCCTCATCCAATCCTCCATCACTATGGTGAAGTTTCCCAATGATACCACTACAGTGAGACTGATATCCAATAATAAGGAGACACACTACAGAGAGGAGGATCAACATTTGATCGAGTGGTCTGGGGACAATAATCTAGTCCTTAACACCGCAATCACCGAGAAGATCATGGGGACATTAGGAGATCCAGGAAGAACACACAGCCCCATAAATGGTGAGGAGGTGGAGATGGTCAACAGCATCGAATTCCTGGGAATCCATATAACAAGAGACTTCTCATGGTCTCTTAATACCTCCCACCTAGACAAGAAAGCTCACCAGAAGCTTTTCCTGGGACCCCACAATGGGATCACTCAAGCATGCCCATGTAGAGGTCTTTTGAGGTTTACTGGTTACGCAAAAAGTATTCTTGGAGCACAACTTCACCAGCTAAACAAAAGCTCAAAAGTTAAATAAACCATCCGCCTAGAGCCGTTGTTTTTGTCTAAAAGAGTGTGAAACAACATTTTATCCACTGATTTTTTTCTCTGCTTTTATTTAGATTGGTAAAACAGGGGAGAAAATGTATAAAGATCCATCTCCTTTAAAGACATACACAATGCTGGGTAAAACAGAAATCTGAGAAACAAGAATAGGTCTTTGTGATGATACTCATAAGAACAAGTAATAAACATGCTGAAAAGTGAGTTTGTAGAAAACACAATTCACAAATGTTTGGTTTTACTTGCACTTGCACCTTCTTTCCTGACATTGACTTCAGAATCAGACAGTCTGTGTCTGTCTTCTTAAACATATACCCTCCAACCTAACATTGCACAAAACAATGGCAGAAATGCTCTTGAGAAACAGATGGGATAAAAGCAAACAAAGATAACCAAATAAATGGCAGGATCAGCGAGGTGTATGACGGGATGATCTTCTGTTCCCTTCTGGTTTGACCGGGTCTGTTTAACAACCAGTACAGGCAGCGAAACTGCAGATCTCACAGACGTCCATGGGAACCATTGCTATTATAAACACAAAGGAGAGCCAAATTGTAAAGCAAGATCACAACTCCAAAATTGCCATCAGCTCAGATGTGTGTCTTAAAGATGTACATAAATGCATCATCATCAAGCATCCGTATAGTGGTCTCAATTTTCTTGCGATACATTTCCCAAATGTTGATAGTGCATATAGAGGTCTCACCTAGTCTTGAGAGGGAAAGTAAGGCTCCCTCTTGCTGACAGAGGGGAACAAACTCCTGTGGAAGGACAGGGTTGGCACAGACGGATACCATGCTGGTCCTGCGTTGAGGATTCAGTTTCTCCATCACCCTTCTGCTGCCTGTCAGTTCTTGGAGCTTCTTTACCGCCTCCAGCGAGAATGAGAACTCCCCCTCCTAAAGAAAAGTGGAGAGGAGCTACATCAGAACTCTACAATAATCCATCATCCACCAAAGACATGTGTGTTAGAGTTGATGGTCCTCCCTTGACTAAGGCAATGGGAAAAAGAACTTAAGTTGATGCCCTGGCCCTGAGGTGGCCCACTGCCCCTATGCAATAGGATGGGTTGAATGCAGATAGACAATTTCCTTGTATGTATATACAATGACAAGTAATAAAGTGTCTTAAAGTGTCTTTTACAACAACAGGATCTGAAGAGGGCGCAGGGATTCATATATATTTTAGTGAGGGATCCGTTAACATCACCACCATATCAGCATGTCACTTCAGAGTTGGCCCCTTTTTATGGTCCATGTTCGGAAATAACTTTGAAGGCTTGTAAAATCATGTCTGTGCAGTATTAAAACAGGTGAAAGGGGCTTTTACACTGTAATAAGTAAGTAACATTTTTAATGCAGTAAAACGTCACTATACCAACCATTCACTTTGACTGTAAAGACATTAAATGTAAGAGATTGAACTTACCTGAACCTGCACAGCATCTGTGGCCAAGGTTAGAGCCAGGACGGCAAGAACAGCAAAACAAATTGTGGTCTTCATGTTGACTTAACAGCTTTTCTTCTGTTTCGTTGTTGTTTTCCTTGCTATGGATCTACTCAGCAGGTGCTCAGCTCAGGTTCTGATGATCAGTATGTCCCCAATCTTCCTTTTAAGTAGTTTTGCCCCACAGCCTAAGGGTCACGTGACCAGAGCGCTTTACATTGGAGAAAAGTTTCTATTTTCCTTTCTCACGAATGCATGCTTATTTATTCATCACAACCTCATCACTACTCATTCTCATGAGTAGTGATGAGGTTTACAATGTTGTAAAGGGAAATTCATAAATACTGCTCTGACATCAACACTAATCTTTTTTTATTATTATTTATAGCTCTTGCTGTCCCTCTCTCACTCTCGGACAATATCTGTCAATATCTGTGGATGAAGCTTGTTGGAAAAGCCTGCTGTCGTAGGTCTCTGAGCTTCTGCTTTTCTACATTTCATATCATACAGGGCCATCAAAGCCAAAACTAACAGACTGAAGAATAACTTTTCCCCAGAGCTGTACTGTCCATCATCCCCAACCTCCCATAGCTGCTGGTGACAAGTCTTTGCCATAGATAAAAGCCTCTAATGTATCATATGTAGAAAGAAGACACTACTTCTGATTTGTTGTGCAATTGTCAAGTCATTATATATATATGTGTGTGTGTGTGTGTGTGTGTCTGTGTGTGTGTGTGTGTGTGTGTGTGTGTTTTCAAGGTTGTTTTCTTATATAATGATAAATGGACACATTCTTATATAGTGCTTTTCTAATCTAACGACCACTCAAAGCGCTTCAGAATGAATGCCTCAGATGTACTGAGCTACATGGCGAGGTAAAAACCCACAAGTATATATGGTGTAGTCCATATGTAGCACAAGTTTATAAGTACCAAAGAGCATCTCAGATAGATATGATGTTTCCCCTATTCAATCAGAATAATCCAAGGGCTAGACAATTTTTTTCTTAGAGCAGGAACAGAACTGATGATGGACATTCAAACTTCCAGATGTAAACAGACTACAAATGACCAGAGAGGAGAATCAAGATGAGACATACCTAAGTAACTCGGATAGAAGTACTGATAATGAGAGACAAAGCACAAAACCATTAAGAGAGCTGGAGACTCAAGGTAATAGGCAAGAGACAAACAAGACACTGACAACAACAAAGAATATAAGAAGACAGTGACAGAAATTAAGGTATTGCAATAAGCTACCATCAGATGAAGCAGAAGAATAGAAAACAAGGAAGGTGCAACAGAAATATTAGAAGCAATAAGGAGAGGACAGATGAAGAGAGGTAGAGCCAAAGAAAATATACTTCTTCATATGATACAGACAAAATAGGGAGACAAGGTGAAGGATGGAGTAAAGGGTATGTGAGAGGAGAAATAGAGACCAGACAGTGGAACAGCAAGGGAGAGGAATTCAGCAAACATGCCCACAACACTGACTCATTTTGTATTGGGCCTTTTTTAATTATCTAGACAAAAATATGCATGCAGTGATACCATTATGTACATGTGTCAGTGCGTGGGCCCGTGAGAGACATTGACTTTTAAAAGAACCTTTTTCCCCCCCATCAAATTAAAATTTTCAAAAAGAGAGCGACAGAGAGAGAGAGAGATCAAATCATGCTGTATGTCTTCTCACCTTGGCTTTGATGTAACAGAAATCAATTTCCTAGGTTGGAACTCTTCCTCATCCATGATAATCCCTTGGGCTAGGGACAACAACAACTAGGCAATCTTGGTTGTGATTTACTGTACCTGCTGGACTTTGTCTGTTACTTTACCAACCTTACCAACTTGTTTTGTTTATTTTATTACTTTTCTCAATTTGCTTGACATTGTGATGTCTGTAACTCCCCTGAAAAACAGTACAAATGTTGATCTCAAAAAGAAGTCAATCCCCTTCTCAGTGTTGTGGAAGAAGAACATGGCCACAAATAAAATAATCGTAAGCTTTTAGTGATAACATAAGCTTTCATGATTCCTTAGTAAAAATGTTTGACGTATCCATAAGATTGTCATGTACCTCCTCTCAATATCAAGCTTTGCAACTTCGCAATATTGTTGAACCAACCTTTGAGACTGAATGGGCCCAGAATCTGTTTTCCATTTTTACAACACAGTTTTACCAGAAAGTGTTGCTGGTCTTCTGGATCAAGCCAAAAGTAGTAAGCTGATAATGCTGTTAACTTCATGTAGACTTATTTGACTTGAAATATGAAGGAAATCACCACTCAATGGGTAGTGGAAGTTTGTAGTTACCCATGTAAACATAGCATGGTGCCTTGTGCTTTTATTACCAAGTCCTATTTCAACATCCATCCATCCATCCATTGTCAACCGCTTATCCGAAATCGGGTCGCGGGGGAACTGGAGCCTATCTCCGTTCTCATTGGGCGAGAGGCGGGGTACACCCTGTATAGGTGTACCCCGGATTAATATACAAAATTGAGTGGCCAATACACCAATTGTGATGATATAAAAAAACTGGGGAACACATTTGCAATAGCTTCAATCCAGAGAGAGGCAACATTAAAAAAAATAGACAAACTCACAATAAATGAATCACGCAATGGCCAAATGCATATCAATTCAACCCCAAACCCCTCCATGAAATCTCAACGAAATAAAACCAAGCCACGCCGGCGGTAAACCAAAGGTTCAAGTCCGCTACCATTAGCTTCCATTGCTAAAACAGCTTCGGTGTGCTTTCCAAAACTAAATATCAGTCTGTTAAACATATAAAATACAGGAAACCTGATTTAAAACGTTATATGGACTCAAAAACGCAAGCGCTTATTGTCGGAGCTCATTCGTTGGTGCACAGATGATACAGTACTTTGAGCTAAAGGCCCCCAGCAACCGCTGGAGCTTGTGGCAAACGTGTGTCAGTAAAAGCGGAAGTACTCACGGGCATTGTCACAATCCAGACGACGTTGAAGACACTGTTATACGGCTGCTCCTAAACTGGCAGCCGAACGAACTCCGCTGACTGAGGCGATGGTCATTAGGAGCAGGCGGCAACGAGATGCTGGTAGGAGCTGGTCGCTGGTGATCTGTAACTCCGGTGGGCCCAGCACTGAAACAAGACCGAGTCCGTACTCCAGAGGATCCTGGCGACGTTGAAGTTCTGGCTTCAGGTGCTCCAGTTGATCCAGCCCCGTAACAAAACAGAGTTCGGGGAAAAAAATCAAGAACATCCAACAGAGAGAAAGTGCTAGCCGCGTTCAATGGAGCAACCCAACGGAATTTCCTGGCCTCGGCGAAGCTAACTCGCTAACGCTAGCAGCTAATCTGTGCAAACACACTTTAAAACCCGATATGCGGACGAATGAGTGATGAGAACAATGAACACCCATTCCCTATACAAAGTGTGTGCCCCCTGTTCAGGGAACTAAACAAGTGATCAACAACATTAAAGGCACATTAAAAACCAAATCCTCCGCCGAGTACAGGTGCGCCGTGTCACATGACTCCTGAATGTACGGGCTGACTTCTGCTCCCCTCAGAGTGCAGACCACTCCCACTAATACCGCGCCATCAGAAATCAACTGGTTATACTTACCTGAGCAAAAAATCCAACAAAAACACAGTAAATATACAATAGCGACTGGCTTACGTGTACAATATTCATGGTTCATCCAGCGACAGGGAAAAGAGCTGAACAGCGGTAGAGAATATCAATTATCAACCGCTAATCCGAAATCGGGTGACCAGAACCTATCCCAGCTCTGATTAGGGAAGGGCGGAAGTACTCCCTGGAAAGGTCAGCAGGTCATCACAGGGCAGAGCAAATCGAAGGGCCCAACCTTTTTGTATCACGGACCAGTTTCATACGGGACGTTTTTGCCACAAAGGGGCCGGGGGGCACAATAAAGTGCATATTATATACATTTATAATGTATATATGACTCACTCATCATACTGAAAAATCAGTGTGAGCTTTAGTAGACTTAAGGATACCATAGCTCAATGGGTAGAGCGGTTGGTTCAATTCCTGGTCCCGCAGAAAACATATCGAGGTGTCCTTGAGCAAGACACTGAACCCCCTAGCTGTGCCTTATGGTGGTACAGCCCCTGATCCAATACAATAGAGGTGGTTAAAATGCAGAGAATTCAAAATATCCCCTAATGTGACTGACAAAGTTACATTTTTTTTATTTTTCCCACTGTATCAAGACATTCCTACCTAGGGTGATGGGAGACAGTGACACCCGAAGTATGTTCCTTGTGTCCAGTCTTCTCCCCCGTCACCTCATTTTGGCTGCTGTCACTCCAGAAAACTCCAATTCACAAAGATAGGAAGTTGGAAATGGAAGCAGGGTTTTCAGTGCTTGTGTGATGATCTCAGGATATTTTGTCTGCCTCAAAGTAGTCCGTCATTTCTGTTTCTTCCCAGTTAAAACCCAGATTGAAAGATCTCCAAAGATACTAACGCTCATACTGTTTCAGCTGAATGTACTTTTTAAAAGATGAACACAACGCAATGCAATCTGCAGTCTACACCCAGCTATAGGCTGGATGCCACTCTTTCAAGGATGAGGATGTAGACATACTGTAATGGGGAGGAGGTTGAGGAACTCTGGTTTGAACGAAGAGTCAAAGAGGCCATCTATGTTAAGAGGGAACGGCCATAAGAGTGCATCTCTCGCCATCCTGTGATTGCAACTCTTCGCCAATCTGTGAATAATGCACATAGCTTTTGTAACTCTAGTTAATGGTCACAGCAACTTGCTTTATTGGCTCATTCCACCACTGTATAGTTTATAAGTGTGGTGATGTCTGCAGTCAGTTGAGACAGGAGAAGTCTCTTAGAGGAGTGACTCTCAATAAAAGTTTCTTGACGAACTGATCCATTATTCTGGGATTTCGTTACCTGTATAATTGAGCATATATCAAGACGTTGAATGCAATATTTCTCCGTGTGTGGTGTTGTTTCTGCGCTACGAAGTACAAACCCACTGGTACAGTGATAGAACTACCTTGAAATTATCAGCAGAGGTCATATTGTAGTTGCCATATCATAGTATATCAATAATAAAACGTGGGGCATCATGGCTCAGTGGGTAAAGCGGTCGTCTGGTGATCGGAAGGTTGAGCAAGACACTGTTCCCCTAACTGCTCTGCCCTGTGATAGATTGGTGACCTATACAGGGTGTACCCCGCCTTTCACCCAATGAGGACTGAGATGGGCTCCAGTTCCTCTGTGACCTGATTTTGGATAAGCGGTTGATGATGGATGGAATAACAAAAAACAACACAGAATGTGTCTGGAGTTATACTGGTGTTTGATGGATAGAACTATAAAGTGATCCGTGTGGTTGATTGTGGCAATGACATAACACAATAGTTGGTTATTCACAGCTTTAGCTATAAAAGTGTGTCAACAGAACCTATAAAGGGTCAGCAGACCTCTCTCATTCAAGAACTTTATTGTCATTGTGCAAGCCCGACCGAATAGCAATGATGTCAGCCACAAATGATGGATACAGAGAATAAAAGGACAGGGGATGGATAAGAAATGTCAAATATCAGCAATGAAAAGTACAGAGTCTGAACAATGATTTGGAAATTTAAGCAATATGATGTACAAAATATGATATAGTGAGCTCTAAAATACAACCTGTGAAATGTAAAAACATGAACAAAATGCAGCACGGGCATGGTGGACAGATGGAGTGAATTAAAATAACATGTGGGTGAATATCGGAAATGATGGAAAGGACTTGTTTACCCAGCAGAACATGTGTGAAGAATGTGGACAGATCGTGTGTGGACGTGGGCAATCCTTCTGGTTCATAATGTTTTTGATACAACACAATAAAGCTCATTTCAGTGTAGAAGCTCAAAATAGGTCAGGAGCTAGGGCGTTTGTCTAGTAATCAGAGTTTAGCTAGTGAGTTAGTGGAGTTTCAGAAAGGCATTGTCCCCTTTCAAAAGCAGATTCATCTGTCTAAGTCATTTGCAAGTGGTACTGGTCATCCAGTTTCCATCACCAAAAACAGTGATTGTAGACATTGTATGACCACGGCAACAGTTACCATCTCTTGTTTTAGGGGGATTAGGCCGGTGTGATTGCCGGAATGATCCTGAAAATGTCCTCACTTGAGCTTGTCAGTATTATTCAAACCAGATCTATTGACCTATGCAGGTCATCTGTCTGGCATGTAAGACTGTTCCCTCATCAAACAGGTCAGGGAATGATACCTGTGGGAAGATGAGTTTTATGGAGGGATGCTGAGGCGTCAGGTGGATGAGTCCGCAGCACAGAGTCAACAGTGGGACATTTTAGTGACAGACAACAAACATGGATAGAGGTCATAAACAACCAAAAAGAGGATCCCACTGACTTGACCTTTGCTCCCTGGTTATCTCTTTGGTGAGAACACTTGGCACAGTCCCCCACCGCTCCCTAGCTTCACGACGTCCTTCGGTAAGTCACCTAATGATTACACATTCCTGCCTTATAAAGGGTAGGTAGGGGAGGCCGCCTGCCTTAAAGACACGGGCTTGAATCCCAGATGTAGTCTGAGGACACACAACGCAGAGCTGGTCTAGAAATGAATAGGCTGCTTGTCGTCACGGCTGTGATCCTGTGCGTCTCAGGGGGACATCTCAGCATACTGGTTGAGGTCAGTTAAACCTGTGCAGGGAATCAATTGAGTGCAAATGCTGACACGGTCAGTTGCATTACAGATCAATGAGTTTCATTCTGTTTTATTTCCAGTGTGTGTGTGTGTGTGTGTGTGTGTGTGTGTGTGTGTGTGTGTGTGTTTATCGATTTGAAAAGCACATTTTGCACTTGTCAACTCAAGTCAAGTCAATTTTATTTGTACAGCCCATTACCTCACACAGGGCACTAAACATCGGTCTTTGTTCCATTTCCTTTCCTGGGTTATTGAGCCGGCGTAAAGACATGAATCTTCGTTCAATAAGTTGCTATCAATTAACTATGAGCTAGTGGACGCTCGTTCCTTTCGAGCTGTGTTTGCATTCACCTCCCTCCATCTGTCATCTTAACGATGCTACTGGCCCTCTTATCCTTTCAACTCGACGTCTAATGGATCAACCGTTTCAGATGACTGATCTGAAACGTCGAGGTGACTGAAGGCCTTGCAGAGAGGTTACGGCCAGGTGGCATTCAGTCATACGTACATCTATCAGCACCTTACGCAGCTTTGACTGCAGCTATTCCCCGATCCTCTGTGACCTATGTGGCCATGGTAACTCGAATAAATGATCATGGCAATTTTTATATCATAATCAAAACTTGTTATCGGTTTTACTGTATGAATATAAAAATAAATAAAAAAATAAAGTAGAAAAAGAGCACACATGGCTTCCTACATTACGGTACAGCAAATCTCAGGCAACATACTTCGATTGCGCAAAACAAAAAATCACAATAACACGCCAGACATAACATCTAGAGTCGGGGGGAGGGGCCGGGGGAGTCACAAATTCCAGTCTCCCTCAGATAAGTTTGACTGATAACCCATATTTATGTTGAAACAAGAGGGAACTCGTGCTCAAAATAGAAAATAAATCAATAAAAGGCTGCCGAACCTCATGATATTTCATATTAGAACCTTCTAATAAGGTGCTCCAATTTAAGACCCACCATCACCTCCTTTATAAGTGTGGGGATGCCTGCAGTCAGCTCAGACTGACGATGTCACCTGTATGAGTGATGGAACGTTTCTCTCAATCAACATTCAGCCCACACCACCTGATTCAACTCTCTGTGAATGAGAGGTCCATTTTAACCGTCACGATTAGTCCCCATGTTGAGGGGCTGGACATGGACTCAGATGGAGCTTGGGGGATTAAAGGCCGGATGCCCATCCTGACACCGTGCAGTGGATTCAAACCCGCTGCCTCTGGTTCATCAGTTTCCAAAGCAAGCGCGCTAACCACTGAGTACCCTCCCTCCACGCACATAGCTTGGATAATATGCTAAATATAGATGTAAACATGTGAAAAGCACTTGGTTGTGTGGTTCATTCCTAATATGTTTGTGAATATAAAAGGCCTACATAGGAAATATAAGTATAAAATGCAAGCCCGGGAGATGAAGTGCATTCAGACTGCTAACTTATGTGTTGCTACTGCAGCAGCAGCAGTCAACCGGGGCTGTAACTGACTGTGAGGCCGACGGGCTCGGAGCCAGGTTCCCTCACGTTACTCTGTTGTTCACGCGTTCCCTTCATTTTACAGTTACCACAGATCCCCTCATCAGCTCAGAGCACACACGTCCATCCGAGAAGAGCCGCAGGGCCCCTCTTGTGACAACACCTCCATCTCTCCGATGTCTTCACGTGTGCTCCACAACCCAGACGCTGAATCAGTTCCTCCGGACACAACATTTAATCTTTGTGTCCAGATGAAGTGATTCAGCTTTCTGTGATACCCCTCTGGGAGACATCCGTTTGTGATAGGAAAGGTTGGTTAAAACCAGAGCAACACCAGACGACCTCCCCACTAAAAGCTTTGCCTGAGGTCAGCGAAGGCTTCCTCTGCTGCGCTGGTCCACCGGAGCTAATAAAGAGGCTGGACTTTCAGGTCATGTTAGTAAAGGAGAACGGCCCTGGTGGAAACATTATCCATTGAACTTTGTCCCATCCTCAAAAACAGCTTCGGCTGAGTTTCCACCTGTAGACAAATTCATCTGTAGACAGACGGGAGGCCGCGGTGCCTCAGCGGTGCCAGTCGGGCGTAGTGGGTGTGCGTCCCATCGTGTGGGGTCAGGAAAAGGGCAGCCAGTCTTAATCCCCCACGCTCTGTAAATGTGAGGCATTAGTCACAAAGTGCTTTGAGTGGCCTCCAAGCCTGAAAAGTGCTATTTAAGAACAAGTCCACTGACAGTTTAGATGGAGGGGGGGGCGTGATTCAATCAATGAGACCCGGTCACTCCATTACTCCAGTGATGTAACCCGGTGTGCTCTGTAACTGCGTAAGCAAAGAGACATTTTGATGGATTACTGACAACGTCTGTCACCAAAGTTACCGCAAGCAGCATTCAGGTGTACCGAGTTCTCATCTTAAGCAGCAGCACCACGGACAACAGCCTTACTGTCAGCGTCAGCATACAACAACAGTAAGGTACTGAGGATGTTCACCGCATCAACTCTGTGCTTGGCTTCACCCCTGGTAAGAGAAATGCCACAAACGTGGCCAGAGAAGACGAGGTGTGTCAAACAGAACAGGGAGGGGGAGGACTTCCCCGCCCCGCTGGGCGTGGGAAAATCTCTGCTACACCGACACTGAGTATCAAGGTCTGTCCTTGAACCTGTATGAAGACCTCTTCAGTAATGCAGGGCCTCGCATCCCACAATACACAGAACACTTTGCACACATTTACGGGAAATAGGACACATAAACGAAAGGCATTTTCAGTAGTAATTGACATTTGTTCACAATAGCTGACATGGTGAACATTTCCTGTCAGAGGATATTTAAAGGGATCCTCATGGTGTTCTCCCCACGTCGCAATAATGATGCTGAAGCTGCCCCACTGACAGACTCTCAGCCGGTGTGCCATGAACCAGGGGCCGCCGCCATGGTCCTCTCCTGTCTAGGTAAGGCTTTACCCGAGATATGGGAGGAATCTCCAGCCTGAAATATGAACTGTTATTTTGAAGGGGTGTGTTTTCATCCATCCTTAAATTCATCAAATAAAATCAAATAAATTGATAATGAGTCTCAGCAAAAAATATTATTTTACTCTCGACTCAAGTGTTGTTGTTATTTTCTCCCTGAACATCCGAGACATGAAAATATTCTATTTTCTAATTATTTTCAACCCCAGCTGATAAACAGCAGAGTTGCAGCACAGTCCACAATGTAATGCATGGATGTTAAAGGAAACAGAGTTTCTTTGTCGCTACGTGAAGAATAAATAACAGGGACATCCCAACCCATCCTGACACCCTCGGACTGAAAAAGGGAAGTGAGCTTTATTTATTTATTTACTTATTCTATATCATCTTTACATTACAAGAACAGTCATACGGCCCAATGAAATCCCCTATACATATATACTTGATCAATGAAACATTCTTTGAGTTCTGACCCTCCAAGTCTCCACCCAGCAGACAGCACCCAGTGAGACTGATCCATCATGGTCAACATTTGGCTTCTGTGACCTTCATACAGAAGCCATCTTAATCCAGGCCCACAGACACAGGATTTAAACCATCTCTCAAGACTGTGATGAAAGATTATTCGTGCAGGCACAAGCCTCGGTCTGAGGAGACCCCCATATAGCCTTTGCAGCAGATGTGAACTCCAGTATTACTTTTAAAGAATTCCAGACGTTCAAGTGTTTGCCCATTGTGTCATGCAAATCCTGCTACTGCTGCGCCTTGGTGTGGCTCTGAAATGATAACGTCAAGGAAGAGGCTAGTGAAATGCAGGGCAAATAGTCTTTGGGAACCATATCCGCCTGAGACAAAGGCCGCATGTTTGGTTGTAATGTTCAGCAAACAGTGTAAAAAGAATGATTGTACTTCCTCCCACTGTAAATATTAGTGGTGTCAGTGACATGGGGACTAAACCAAGCCATGTGGCAAAGCTCAAAAGCCAACTTCAAGTCACTGGTTGCCTGGTTATGTACAATAAAGACATTTGGCTCTCAATAATTATAAGATTTGATCCATCTCATCTTATCTTATCTTATCTCTTATCTTTGCCACCTTTAAAATAGCCTTTTGATTTATAATTGGTTAAAAAACTGATGTTGTGGGTTTGAAACCATTGCAAGATATCAGGAAGGGCACCCTGCCTCAAATGGTCATTGTGCCATTTAAGTCAATGTCCAACCTCACAATATGGGAATGATCATGACATGTAAAAAATGACCTCTAATTCATTTAACAAACCGAAAGTTAGGACATATTACGCACATCTGCACAAGCCTATATATTCATGGAATGTTTGCCCTCCCTCATTCTTTCTTTTTCTTTTCCCACTCTGAATTATATTGAAATAATGGAATGTAGAAATTGTTAGTCTTATGCAAATAAAGGTTATTTAAAAAAATCAAGTCCCTGTCCCTGTCCCTGTCCCTGTCTCTCTCTCTCTCTCTCTCTCTCTCTCTCTCCCCTTTACTCTTTCGTGCATTTTCATTGGCGGGGATGTGGAGCTGAGGGGGGTTTGATGCGCTTATTCGACCGTGGTATGCGTTTAGTAAAGCCACGCTACATGTGCGCACTGCATGTGCCGAGGAAAGCACTGCCC
>OMLC01011158.1:11204-45586 GCA_900302585.1 Regalecus glesne | reverse complement strand
CACCTATAAAACCACCAAAAATCAACATATAGCCTGACTGCTTAGCCATCCATCCATCCATGCCTAGCTAATTTTAAAAGAAAATAACTTGTGTACTCAAGACAAATAATCAATATCATAAAATAAATTATAGAGACATACAGAAAAAATAGAATGATAAAAAAAGTTAAGGGGTACACCCGTGGCCCAGGTGCATGTGCTTCATTTACCTTGGGAAGAGATGGGACCAGGATGCACTCTGGAAAGAAGGCAGACTGACCCAGGCCATATGATCCTCTGGTCTATTTTCTGGTGGGAAACCCTGCGTCCTGACATGCATATGGATTTTACTTTGACATGTGCCACCTACCTAAATATAGTGGCAGACCAAGAATAGCCCTTCATGGCAATGGCATTCCTTGATGGCAGTGGCAGTTTTTTTTACACTTTGTCTGGTTGGTGTATCACAATAGCTTGACATGAGTCTCGAATGTTTTATCTTTTTGATTTGTGTTTCTACAGGCAGAATTGTACGTGGTGAGAACACTCATTCAGCAACACGCTTTGCTAAACTTAACCTTATAGAGAGAGTGGAGATTCACAAAGAAGATTATGAGCCAGAGGCCTATTGTTCAGACAGCGAAACAGGTAATGTTTACAGACAAAGGACATTCCCTCTTCCTAGAATAAGAATAATTTGGATTATTTTACTCATAATAGTCACAAATGCCCAGTTACTTTTGCTGGGCAGATTGTCTTGAATGAGAAGCAGCACCATGTTGAACATGCTGTGGACTGAATCAGCAATATATGGTGTATAAAGTGAATTTTTCAGCAGGAGATGATGTAAAAGTTCAGCAAACATTATTGGGCGGATATGAGGGCCATTGCTTGTTTCTGTCTATTATGTCTATTCTGTCGATTTTCTAGAAAAAGACCAAAACGCTAAATATTCCTTGTCATCCATTGAGATATGTAGGACACAAAGACTGTCTTTTCAAAATGTATTATTCCTCCTACACATGAAACGGACCTCTTCTTATACTGCTTTACAATTCCATCAGTTGAAAACCTGGGAAAGTCCCTTAAGGTAGATGACAATAATGCTGGCAATGAACACGAAGGTAGTAGTGAGAGGAATAACAAAGATGAGAATAAGGAGGAGCGGGGACATCACTGATATTAGCATACTCAACCCAGGTGACCACAACATTGCCATTATGCCAATATGTCAGAATATAACTATATAATATAACTATCAAGTATTTCCCTTCTGTTGTCATACATTTTCATTTTTTGCCTGAAATGTTTTTAGAAAAAAGTAAACAATCCTTAAAATGTCTAAAATTGGAAACATTTAAGACATGGAGACCCTAATATATGGGCTGATGTTGGTCATTGATCCTGCAGAGATTGCTGCCCACAAAGGAAAAGGATGTCTTGGTTCTACTGCAAAGAAAAAAAGACAAAAGGACCCTTCCAACATTGCCACCACAGCTACTACCAGGAGCTTCTTGGACGGGGAGGATCTCTGTTACATCATTGATGCTGAGACCGAAGGGAATGTGGCATGCTACCTCAGTGTTAGTCCTTGATTACTCAGAACTATTGAAAGTATTTTTTCACCTATGCAGATAGAATAATTAAAGTGTATAATATCTGATTGAGTGGAATGGTATTTTTTTATCTTACAGCACAATTCGAGCCCAAACTTGTTTGAGCAGTATGTCTTCATGGACACACATGACCTCAGGTTTCCCCGGTTGGCCTTTTTCACTAAAAAGTAAGTAACTTGGTTCATGAGCAAAACATTTTACATTTTTGACACCAGTTTTAATCCGTGTAATGTAAACATAATATTGCCATGCTTTGCTTTTACATATATTTACACTAGTGAACAGATAAATGAGATGCAATTCTTGGCCATATGGGGTTTAAAAGGCAGCAATTGTTGAGAGCAGCATGTTTCTCATTCACTCCTCTCAATCACAATTTCCCAAGAGGTCCTTGGAGTTGAACCAGACGACCTTCCTGTCATGTTATTGTAACTGTCCACTTGTTGCTTTTCTAGCATTCTCAACCATCTTAATACTTGATTTCACATCCTGTGAAATTACAATTCTCCAAAAGCTTGTAACTTTAAGTTTGTAAAATATTTTGGTCTCTTATTATTATTATTTATACGCAAGTAGATATCATGGTACGCACCATGTGAAATAGACTATTGTAATATTTATTCACATCACCCAGGATTTAAATCACAAGATGTTTGTTCCAAATACTTTAAAAAAATTATGTTCATATGTTCTTCATTTTCTGCAAGCTATCCCTCCTAAGTCAGAATCTATGAGTGTTCAAGGGTTTCCATTCTGTCTTTGTGTTCGTCTGTCTTGTTTCTTAGGCGAATCAAAGCCGGCACGGAGTTCAACATCGACTACGTTAAGCAGCTCAACAACGTCGAGGCTCCAAAAAATTACGCTACAAATCGGGAATGACGTTCAGATCCTATATTTTAAACTGTGTTTATTTGTCATTGTGATTAAGTAATCATTATTTTCATCCAAATAAATATTTACAACATATGCAATGACATCCTGTTGATTCTTTAAATATAAGAGAAGGAGACACCAGTCAAGACATACAGAAGAAGATTCCACTTAGGGATTTTAAAGGGTTTGAGACGGAAAAATTATGGCATCTAACTTTGTTTATATACTGGTGATTTCCCCCTCCCCTCTTGTATAAGAACACTGAGATATGTGATGTCTTGCACTTCGACACACCTTCGGCAGGGGATCGAACCACCAATCAATCCTCTCATCACTAGTCGACCACCCTACCTCATGAGCTGTGCCGCCCCATTCAATTGAGTTTTTCTTCCATCTGATCAGGTTGTAAGGATAAAGCATAGTGGTGCATTGGCATGTCACCTCAGGCTTGTTTAAGAATACAACGTGGTTGTAGAATGAAGTGCTTTAGTGGTGAAAACACTCAATTGGACGTGGTAACATGAGTTTGGCGGCAGATTAACTTGATCGTTGTTTACGTGCTGTACGCACGCTACATTTTTCCGCGGAGAGGGCGGGGGGGGCGTCCGTACTAGTCAGAACTAGCTTCGCTTGCCGTTAGCCCGCCTGCTAAGCTAGGGAGGTAGAAAAGGTATTCTGCCAAGCTTGAAGAAACGGTTAAGAGATTACACTGAAGCGCCACCACGGATTTCTTGTGGGACAAACGCACAGGCCTCGCTGCTAAAACGGTACGTTAAATTTCAGATGGGTTCCGGGCTGTATAATAATCGAATATTGGATATATTTGAATCGGTAGCACGGTGAGCTAGAGTTGCTTTAATGCTAGCTGTGTAGCGAAGCGCAGGCTAAAATGGCGGCCTGTTTGGGTATAGTTAGTAACGTTCAGCTTGTCAAACTTCAGCTTGTCAGAGCCGAGCACTGCTCTCAGACGTGTTTCATTGCTGTTCAAACGAAAAGCTGCAATCAACTGAATTGTGTTCAACGTTTTGAACGCATCGACATCCAGCTAGCGTTAACCTAGTAGCCGAGCTAGTGTATCTGGTAGCTAATCTCACGTTAGCTGACCTTAGCGTTGTGACGCCAATTGTGCCAGCATAGTTACCGTTAACCATGCTAGCCCATTGATAACAATTGTCAACATTAAGTATCTTAAGGCTGGTGGTTAAGGTAACGAGCGACGCTATCATGTTTAGGTTTCTTGCAGACAACTTGGTATGCAAATGTAAAGATGCTTAAACCATCAACGTTTGTGTTCCCATCGCCTCCATGTTTTCCTCATCAAAACAACTTCGGGCTTCAACGCCTATCAAACTCACTCAGCCACAAAACTATTTCACTTTAGTGAGAGGTTTGATTTAAGCATTCTCTATATCGTCCCCTTTGAAACTTCCATTTACGAGCTGAATAAAAAAAATACAAAATCTATCAAGTTTCTTGCAGTCACCATTTTAGTCTTTTTACAAGTTAAACCATCCATTGTCCCACTTGAACTAGCCTAAATCTAAAATTTCGAAAGCAATGCTAAATACGTCTTCTTCCAAATATGTTCCATTTAAATCAATTGCTACGATGACGATACTTTTTTACATTATTCGGCATGTCCCAGATGCCTCATACACGACGGTACTCGTCCTCGGACAGAGACAGTCGAAGCAGCTACCAAGATCGATACCGGGACCGGGGACGCAGACAGCGGCACCGAAGATCGCCCTCTTTCTCCTCCAGCACCGACAGAGAAAGAGACAGAGACCGAAGGGGACGGGGACAGAGACAAGAAGGGAGTTATGCACGCTCAAGGAGGTACGTTTACAGTTGGTTTGGTGTATGAGAGATGGGTCTCCAGTGTGTGTGTGTGTGTGTGTGTGTGTGTGTGTGTGTGGTGTGCTTGGATCACACTTAAATGTTAACAAGACACTCCAATTTAGATAGATGGTGCCTCCATTAAAAATTGCCAGCATCTGGAAAAATACTGGGTTGGGCTACATGTGTTGAACCATGGCCCTCAGTTTGGTTTTACTTTTGGGAATATCTATCTACTCTGGACAATAGTCCAGTTAACATCAACCATGGAGGAACGCTAACTATAAAATTATATATAACCAAGTATACAAAACTAAAACAGTTTAAAGATCATTATCCAATTTGAACTGTTTAAAATACAAAAAATATAACTGGTCAGTCTCTTCAAAGCTGTATTAGTCATCCCTCTCGTTCAATATGTCTCTCAAATACAACTTTCCTCAAAGGTATAGGAGGAAAGCTGAAAGATGTGTATATATAGAGTTATTGTAGAAGGTGGAAGACCTTAACTGGTAACAGTACAGCAATATTACCGCTGTTGGTAACCTGGGCTTTGATGGTTTTAGTATGGAAATCTGACTAATGATCCACATTTTTGATTCGGCATGGTTTTATGCAGGATATCACAACCCTCCCTGTTTATATGTGCTTTAGACCAGTGCTTAAGAGTTACTGGCCTTTGTCCATCCTCACAATGTAGGGCTCCATTATGACATGAAAAAAATTGGCTTCTCTTAATGTTGTCGAGACCTTTAATTGGGTTTTTGGTCTGATTTAAAAACTGCTTTTTTTCCCCAGTCGTAGCTATGACAATCGCTCAGTAGAGCGCCGACCATTTGACCGAAGATACTGTGATGGATACAGACGACTGGATCACAGCCGAGAGAGAGAACGCGACAGAGAGAGGGAGCCAGCAGCAGCAGCAGAGACTTGCTATCCACGCGACTTTTCACCAAGTGTGTACGACTACCGGCGGGGCCGTGAAAGGGAACGAGAACGGGATGAGTCGTACCGACGGAAAGGCAGCAGGCGTAAGCACAAACGAAGGCGGCGTAGAACCAGGTCCTATAGCCCATCCTCCTCGGTGAGTACAGCCTGGCCCAAGCTTGTATTTTAACCCCCCACTCTCCTACCTCTTTCATTTAGGGCTTTCTTTTTCTCTCTAACAATTTTCTTCACAGCTCCTGGACTTGGTAAGTAGTACAATCTTTGTTTTATTTTGATTTCTGTCAGAAAGATTTTATTTGACACCCCTTCTTTGTCTGAAGGGACCTTGTTTTAACTTTGTTGGAATATTTTCTTGTTCTTGCAGCTGCTTCTATGAGAGATAATAAACGGTGTGCCCTAGTGATGCACACTCTTGTACTTTTAAAGTCCAACATCATATAGTCAACTTGTACAGAAAGAAGACATGGTAGACTTGGATAAATTAGTTTTATGGCTTGTGTCCTATTTTTCCATACATTATTTTCTCTATATGCAGTGAGTGTTGAGGGTTCCCAAAATCCACCAGTGATGGGCCTGCAAACAAGTGAAAATGTTCCATCAAAGTGCAATATTACTTGACTTTCAAAATATCTTTTAGAAAAACACTTTCAGTAAAAATATGAAAAATATCCTAGTATTTAGTTGAATGAGGGTTACGTTTTATCCACACATATGATGCAAACATAACTTTTACCATAAGCAGGAGATTGAATTTGACATTCTTTGTCGTATCTGTGGGCTTATCTGTGTCCTGCTTGACTGCCTATGGTCCTCATTCTAATTTGCCAGCTTGGGTAATAGTCCTAATAAGTTTTGAATAAGTTATACTTCTGTCATTATTGGATTTTGCGTTGATGAATGGATATGCCGGTTGCTTCCTTGTTTGTAAGCAGCAGTGGTTAAATGTAGAGGGGGGAGTGGAGCAGAAGACCTACATGTGATCTTTGACTTGTTCCCTTGCACTATATCCCTATCGTTATATATTTCCTTCACGTGGTGTCATGCGTGAATCGCCCCATGACCACCAAACCTACCTACAACCACTACTACATCAACTACAACCAACTCCACCCTCCTCCTCACTCCTCCTCTACCTGTGCCTCCTGACACCGTGGCTATGGCTGCCCCTGAAATCCCCCCGTCCCCTCCGGTCGTGTCGTGACCTGCTGATGGCGGTTTTGGGGCTGAAAACAGCGGAGCAACAGCCGGACGCGGGCACTGAGTGTGAGGGACGACGAGGAAGGGCACCTGATCTGTCGGAGTGGGGACGTCCTGCAAGAGAGATGTACTCACTGCCACTACTCTATCGTAACCCTTCTCCATATGAGTATTAAAACATAGAAAATTTACATGACAAGGGAGTGCCTGATGATGATGCCTTGCTAGAATGCTGTTCGCTCTAGCTGAAAAAGCGGGGTGGACTGCAAGATTGTTGAAGATTTGAGAGGGTCTTTAGATACCTTCTGCTTGTTTTTTCTTTAGGATTTTTAGTTGTGGAACATTTTCTGTTTCACAGGTTATTTGACTCTCCTAAAAATAGTATTTTATGTTCAGCTTTCTTATTGTCTCTGTTTCACTTTAGTTGTAACTTAGTTACAGGTTTAAAACTGTAATCAGTAAAACAAGTCATTTTGCAAATAAGGAATTTAGTGGTTTACCATGTTTTTCCTGTAAATCTTTCACCTGGATCTAACATATTTAGTGTTTACCCTCAAGACTATCAGCACACATAGAGCCACTGGGTTTATAAAAAACGTTTGTCATTCTTTGGATCCCAAACTTTTTAGTAGTAATTCAAATTATATTTTAGATTCTGTCCAGTTTTACTTTGGAGTGTTTTGTCCTATTGGGCAAACCATAGTCAAACCTTGACAGGATGTGTTCAAATTTTTGATGGCTGCAGTTGGTCATCATGAGGGGACACTCTAAATTTTCCCCTTTATCTTTTGTTTACATGTATTGTAGTGATATTAATCTATTTATCATAGTTAACTGTGGAAGCGTCGAAAGCCTGCCAGTTCGAAAAGGCAACCAATTGAAAAGGGGGATGGGCGATAGCAGTGATCCGCCTGTCAACACTTTGCATTATGTATTGTTGCTTTGATCCACATGTCTAATTCATCTGTTCCCCTTTCTCCTGCTCTTTCTCTCCTTTTGCTCTCTTGTCTTGTCTTGCAGATGAGATTGTCAGCACTCTGGGCGAAGGCACCTTTGGGAGGGTGATGCAGTGCATTGACCATCGCAGGTGTGTATCACCTGAAATTAAAAAACGATAGCTGCCTCTGCTATTTTTGCTGGGATGCATTTACTAAGACCAGAATGAGGGAGTATCTGTTCATCCTGCTGCAGTTTGAGAAATTAATGTTAAATATAACTGATGGTGGTTAAACCACAGCTTTAGAACACTCTGTTATTGTTTATAATGTTGTGGGCAGATTAATGTCATTGTAATTTGGCCATATAATGTCCTTAAACCTCTGAAAATTGTATATCTCTTAGTATTAAATATGGAAAAAACATGGATCAATGGCTCTATTGGAAATGTACAGCAACGTCATTTTTTGTGTTCTGGGTCTTTAACAAACAATACAGCAATTCAAATTCTATGCCTATATGCTCTTCATGCACCGTTGGAACTGGGAAAACTAGGTTGAACCTTGGAGTGATTGATTGCAGTTGAATTGGAAGTTCTCCTCATTTGTCCTTATTAAATTACTGCTTTAAGTCTCATGGTAAATACAGCTTCTGTAGCAACTCATTTTAGTGGGATACTAGGGAGTAAATCAGATGCTCGTTTGACTTTTAGATCCATTAGAAAGCAACTCGAGCATAGTTTTCCATATATATTCTTTTTTGTTACTCATGCTTCAGAAAGGCTTTATTAGTCCAATTGTTCTCAGCATTCTAGTTTCATGGATTCAGGCTAAAACACCTTGGTAGTCAGCGACTGGATCGCAGGCTACTGTCCAGTCCTTCATCGAGTAGGGCTTTTCATGACTCTGTATGTTCTATTTCAGCATATAATCTAGGCTTGTACACCTATTTTGGTTCACACCACTTTTGTCTTGGATAGGGGAGGAACCCATGTAGCTCTGAAGATCATCAAGAATGTGGAGAAGTACAAGGAAGCGGCTCGTCTGGAGATCAATGTGCTTGAAAAGATCAATGAGAAAGACCCTGAGAACAAATAGTGAGTTCTACTTGAGACTGAACGTTGCTACTATGTCAACTCTGCCAATTGTCAAAAAATACACCACAGTACATGTGCTTACTAAATTTGTCTGGCAAAAACAGTCCATAATCTTTCCACACTGAAATGGCATGCTGTCTTTGGGATTGTTCTAGGTGTTGTTTGGCTGTTTAGTCAGTGTTGGTATTCACTATGGACTGTATTCTCTTTTCATTCCAGCCTATGTGTTCAGATGTACGACTGGTTTGACTACCATGGCCACATGTGTCTCTCCTTTGAGCTTTTAGCTCTCAGCACCTTTGATTTCCTAAAGGAGAACAACTATCTCCCTTACTCTATCAGTCAGGTTAGGCATATGGCCTACCAGATCTGTCTTGCTGTCAAGTGTAAGTATAGGGTGAATTATTTTTTGTATGCATATATAATTCATGTACAAAATAAACTATTTTGAGCCTAATACAGGCCTCTGAGGTATTCCACAATTAATATCAATACATTTTGTATGTTCACCTATTATCACAAACTGTTGCCTGTTTTTTAAATAGCTTCTCAACCAATTCAGCACAACTCCTCTTATACCATACCTTTCCAATTTATCAAGTAATATATTATCAATGGTATAAAAATGTAGCTGTTATGAGTAGCTGGATGTTTTTTAATAAGCATTATGTAGGTTATTTTATTAATTTAATTTGTACTATCGATGTTGATCTGTTTGTTCTGAATCCATTCAAGCTGTCAGTTAGTAATTTGTGCTTCTCAATGAGTTAGTATAACCAACTCATTGTCTAGTACTAATAAAATTGGCATCTGTAATTTCTCCGTGTGAGACTAATTAAGGAATATCTGATCTTATTGTTACTGTCATAGACTACAAAATCTTAAGATAAAACTTCATTGAGTGTGTATTCATTCTACCAGGTTTACTCTTGCAAATATGGTATTGGTTTCCATCCTAAGAATGTGGTCCTAAATAGTCTCTACCAGATCATCTACCAAAAATTACACAATTTTTTCCATTCCTTTTCATCTCCCCACCCTAAATAATTCACCTTTATGCGGAGCAGTTGGAATAAAAGTACCCTTTGTATGTGATAGGCAGTATGCAGCCACATGGGGGCATTACTTGTGCGTTGTGTCTGACTTGAGTTGACTTTTTGTTATTCAGTTCTAAATTTAAAGGTTGTGCAACGCACATGGTGATATAAGATTATAACATAAAAAACTTGATTTTAAAACTACCTTAGGTCATTTATTGTGAGATGTGATAGTTTTGTTAAACCACTTGTAATGTTTCTATTTTTCTCTATGTAGTTCTCCATGACAGCAAGCTGACACACACAGATTTGAAGCCTGAAAACATCCTGTTTGTCAACTCAGACTTCACAATGACTTACAATGTGGAGAAGGTCAGTGAGGGACACAATGGTGGAAAAATAGCACACGGTTATTTCTGTTCTGCCACTGTATCCTATCATAATTATTTCAGTTTAAATTAGTTGTAAATGAGACACATTTGCCAGCCAAAGCCACAATTCATCTGAATTTTGAGGTTTGAGTTTCCCATCTTACTGAGAGAAGGAACCATTCCAGAGAAGGATGAGTAAGCCCTGAGGAATAATAGATTTGCAGAACTGGTTTTTAATATTCCGTTTGGATCAGAATTATTTTTCTGCCTGAAGAACTAATGAATAAACATTTTTATATTTGCAATGGAGAATGGATGGAAAAACGTCACAAATGACAATAGATGGATTTTTCAAGGAAATCCTGCTAGTTTGTGTCCTCATTTACAACATATTTTGTTGGAAAAGCACGGGAATTTTTCAAATTTTTTTCTCCATATGCATATCTCTTAACAGAAGCGGGATGAACGGACTGTGAAGAGCACAGCTGTACGAGTGGTTGATTTTGGCAGCGCAACCTTTGACCATGAGCACCACAGCACCATTGTGTCCACAAGGCACTATCGTGCACCTGAGGTCATACTGGGTGAGTTTGGCAATTAACATCAGTTTTGCCAAGAGAATAAGCATAAAATGAACATTGTAGGGTAGTAATATAACCTGAGTTCTGTAAAGAAAAATTTAACTATGTCCAGGAAACATTGTACCCTACAGATAAAAGGCACAAAGCCGTTTTCTGCTGCCTTTTATCCAATCAATTTAAAGCTTTTGGTTATCATTTCACATTGCACTATAAGTTTTACTTCCTTTTTAATTTGTTTTAATGCCTCTTTTATGCCTACAGGGGCTTTTAAATTTCGTCTTAATATGTCCTTTATGTTTTATGGGAATCTCTGACTTGCTCATTGCTGAAATGTACCACATGACCAAATTTACCTTTTCCATAAAGGTTTTAATCTGATCCCCCAAGTAGAAATCCATTTTGATCAAGTGTTATTGTCTCACAGCAAGAAGGTCCTATGTTTTAATCATAGGCTGTTCTAGGTCCCTTGTGTGTGGAGTTTAAATGTACATATTGACATTACAAAGACATTAAGGCTGTGTTGGTTATTCCTGGGGGGTGCTTCTTGAGTTTATGAACACAGCTTTTACCAAAATGGAGCCATCTACACAATTGCAAGAGGGGATGAGAGTTCAATGCTAGATCATGTGCATATATGTGGACTATGTGTTTAAGTTGTGAGTATATGATCAGATTTGATGGGATTCAATAACTCTGGTGGCTGTGACCCTTAGGCTTTGTAAAAAATGCAAAAAACAATTAAAAAATGAAATAAGATATCTTCTGAATGACAGCACAGTCTCTTACATGTTATGAGTTATAACTTCTCCTCTATAACCACAGTATCGTTCATCATTTCACCCTGTTGTAATGGGACAGTTCCAGGCGTAGTTCCTCCTTTTTACTAGATTACTGCTGTCTCGCAGATGAAAGTAGTGCATGACTCAAAGATTGATCAAGAAAAGCTGCAACCTAACAGGGAATGAGTTTAAGATGATATTATCTGGAAGTCTATGATAATCAAGTACAGCATTGTTTTGGGCTTTATACGTGGATCTGTGTAATATTTTGTCTGATGATAGGACCAGGATTATTGTTAATTTCATCTTTCACAATGACGACTAAGTCCAATGATTCACTTGAGAATTTCTCACATAAGAGATATATTGTTCATATCCTTCATTGTGTTTTTAACCTCCAGAGCTAGGATGGAGTCAGCCTTGTGATGTGTGGAGCATTGGCTGTATCCTGTTTGAGTACTACTTGGGCTTCACCTTATTCCAGGTACAAATGCACCCTGTGGCTCCAAGCTGGTTGCAGACAGCACCGTGGCCTCACTAGGAGCTTATTACCACAGCAGGAAGGGTTTGAGAATGGCTTGGGTTGTTAAGTGTCTGGTCTGGCCAGACAGTGAAAGATTTACACATGTAATTTTCCAACTCGGAGAGCTGTCGCATGAAAATCATGTATACACACAAACATGCATGCATAGCATTGTGTGGGTGTTGGGCAAACTAATCTGTTCTCAACAGGATAAACTGTAGTTGTAGTTTGAACTATGCCATAAAAGCTCTGGCTACCTCTTTTGTCACCATATGTGGCAGCAGATTATCTCTAAATTCTGAATACACTTATGTTGGATAGCCATCTCTCAAAATAAGTTTTGTCCAAGTCATGTTTAATTCATTTCTCTTCCAGACTCATGACAACAGGGAGCATCTGGCCATGATGGAGAGAATCCTGGGACCAGTGCCCTCCAGGATGATTCGCAAGACACGGTCAGAAGAAGTTTATGATTTCTTGATTTGATTTTCTTGAAATGGAAACACCCTCACACCTATCTCTCTGTACCTTCAGGAAGCAGAAGTACTTCTACCATGGCCGACTGGACTGGGATGAGAGCTCATCTGCTGGGAAATATGTTAGAGAGAACTGCAAACCCTTGCGGGTAAGAGCAATGGATTGTGACATGGTGTCACTATTGGTAGTGTCCAAAACTCGGTCTGAAACACTACATTCTTTTTAATTCAGAAGATATTTTCATCTGAGCTGCAACACCATCTTGTTTATCATTTATACTGTCTTTTTTATTCTTAATCCTGATTTTTCTCATCATCTCCATATCTCATATCACCCTTCTCCCCCTCTTTTGATCTATCTCTTTCCCTCTCAGCGGTACTTGCTGTCAGAGGCAGAGGAGCACCATCAGTTGTTTGACTTGATAGAAGGCATGTTGGAGTATGAGCCCTCCAAGAGGCTGGTGCTAGCTGACGCTCTCAAACATCCTTTCTTTGAGAACGGAGGGATTGGTGAAACTGCGGCCGGCAAGAGCTGGGAAGGCAATCGAGATATCAGCCGGTGACCCATAAACTCTTATAGACTGACTGAGAGGCGATTGGGTTTTTCTTTACATCTGAAGCAGAAAGATGTGGTGACTTTAAAGGACTCTGGAACTGATGGCTTCCCAGTGGTCAAATGGTCTGGGATGTTAAAATGTCACTCCTCATTAAAGGACGGAAATCTTTCTTCCTGGTCTTTCCACCTCCCTGCCCATCAGGCACCCACTTCTTGTATTTGGAGCAGCAGAGGGACCAAAGGAAAACCAAGAATGGCTGAAACTCCCGAAAAGACCGGCAGTCAAAATGAATTTCCTGTTTCTTCTCTGTCCTAAAAAACACATGCCCGAAAGATTTTTTTTTTTACATCCAAACTGTAGCCCGCTATGCAGTTGCAGTCTTCCTCCCTCCATTTCCTCTTTTCTTTCCTTTATCCCTCTCTCCCCTCCTACCTTCCATCAGCATGTATAGAAAATAACTGATGCTCTCAGCAATTTAGCACTGTTCTAGTCAGAATTGGGAAAAAATGTTTTGAGGAAAATGATGTCTTCCGACTTTGCACGATCTAAGGAGTGAAGGGGGAGGCAGGAAGCTGTATATGTGATATAAGTCAACATAATAATTTCTCAACTCATTTTGGAGTTACTCATGTCATAAGCTAAGACGTGACATTCTGTTTTCCCGGCCATCAAATAACTTTAACCTAGTTTCTCACATTATCTTGTTTACATCAAGCAGCAATTGGGGGACGACTCAAATCTGTTGCCACAATTACATCGGAGAGCAAACTTGTTTTTTGCTACCATTGGTGGTTTCAAAGAAACCTGCAAAAAGTGACAAGTGTCAAGTTATAGTTCTTGTTTTGTGAGACGTGCACCTTCATGGCAAATTATTATTCATACATGTTTTTTTTTTTGTATGTACAAAGTGGGTATCTTACGCAGAGGATTTTGCCCATGCACCCCAACCATTTTGCTTGGTTTTGGGCAATGGAAAATTGTTATGTCCACTCCAGACATACATGCCTCCATAACCTATAGATATATGTGTTTATTTTATAATATGCAATGCTTTCTGGGTGTATGTGTGAATGGACAGGGTTTGGGCACGGGATTGACACTTCCATGTTATGGATTTTCTATTATCAGGTAATTATTTCTGGTCATTAGTCACATACATATTCAGTTCTTCCAAAGATCGATGCCACACAAACTGCCCTTTTTCCATTATGTGGCATTTTCAGACTTTTTGTCTCTCAAATAAAGTTAAGCACACTTGCTAGTAGCAAACAAGCCACATAATCCATCTATTTACAGTATTTATTTTGAGTTACAGCAGTTCATTACCCCGCCCCATCTCCCTTTTGTCTCCTGTTTGAATTCTTTTTGTATGAAAATTAAAGCGTATAAACCTGTATATATGTACGATTGTGTAGAATTAAAGTTAAGTCCCTCATCAAAACCTTATGGTACTCTGTGTCAGTTTTGGCTTCTGGCAGAGTTTGAAGGGAGGTGTTTCATAACAGTATCGCAAGTGTCATCTCTTACCTCACTGAATAATCCCGTAGTTGTCAAAAAGAAGGGACAAAACGGAAACAGAGTAGAAATATTATTGATACCCCACTTTTGATTTACCCTCCAAGCCCTTATCCCTATTCGGTTAGACAAGTTCTGCATTCTTTGTTTCTAGTTAGTAAATAGAGGCTCAGTTTGGATAGTCATCTTCCCTGTTATACATCCTATGAATCCCCTCACCTGACCATTGACTTGAGGTGGAAACGATGCCAAATAACTTGGTATTATTGACAGAGACAGATGCCCCTTCACCTCCCCTACACCTGGATTTTATTCTCACCTGATGAATGAATGAATAAGTGTGATTCGACTGACAAGTGCTCAACTTGATCAGTCAATCTAGCAACCTCCCTGGCTTTTGGGGGTGTTGGAGAAATCCTCATTCCATTTAAGGAAACGACTGGCTCAGGTTTCAGTCCGTCCATCTGTCTGTCTATGCCTACCTGTTTCTCTACCTCACCAACATATAGCCAAATTCCCTCATCAACTGTCAATTTTTACCACATTATACAGATGATGAGATTAACAAGTGTGCAACTCTCCTCTTCCAAGTCTAACTCATCACTCAAATGGGATGAATGAATATATATTATCATCATGGTCAACTTGTGAAGAAACTGATGTCGTGTGCTTGTTTGTTAGCGACTCCATAATAAGATTAATGATACTTAACGTCTTCAGCTAATCTGTTTTAGAACACAGGAGAGGTCAGCAGTCAGTCCCCTTAAGAAGAGATGGCCAGAGGAGATGTAAACGGAACTACACTAACTGATGTACTTGACACAATGCTGTGACTGGATGCTGCACTTCACAACTCAGAGGAATAGTTCAAGGAGCTGAACACGAATACAGGAGCCACCATCCAAAGGTGTGTATCATTGTTTCTTTATGACACCTATTTGGTGTTAACTTGTACATTCTAAAAAGTAAGTTGGTGTGAGTTTATCGCTTATCTATTAATATGAAACTAATGGCCTGAAATTTGCACAATTGCTCCTCTCTGCAGATCTAAAACACACCTCACCAAGGGAAGAACAGAGTATTAGTAGTCCTGTGAAGTGATAGGGGCCCTGTAGGATAAAGATATTTCGTCATAGCCACAGAATCTGGGGAAAGATAATCGCACACGCACGTGCATCCAAACAACTGAAATGGATTCGGTGAAGAACTTGGGTGCTCCCCTCAAACGGTTTACCAGCTGTGTGTCTGGAACAAACACTACCACCAAGAGAAGTGCCAAGAAGAGCCAGCCCACCCGCAGAAATAGCTTTGCCCGGAGGAAGAGTATCGGACGAAGGAAGTCTCTTCCCTGTAGCAGCCAGAAAGTGCCGGACTCTTGGCTGCGAGTGTACCAGGCGGAACTGCAGAAAGAAAGGTAGCATAGTTTACAAGGACAGATTGAATACTTGGAAATGTTTTTTCAAAATGCAAATTTTCTGTTTCTGCCCACTTTTGTATCTTTCAAATACAGAAGACAGGTTTTGTTTTTGTTTTCTGACCAGGACCTTAAACTACCAACTTGTTTTTAGGTTAATAAGCTATTCATCATTTTGCACAAACAGGTGCAAAAGCCATGGACTCCAATTACAGAATATTTTACCTTGAATGGAAATTGAACCATTGTCTTTGCAACTGATTCATCTACAAGGATGGTGGGTTGGTAGATAATCTTTGCCCTTGTAGCTTCAGTCACTCGGGATAAGTGTTGACCTCAAATGAATAAGCTGCTTGACCATGTGCCATGTAGACTTGAGTGTCTACAATACCTCATGATTCTCTGATGTCTGACAGGAAACGACAGCAAGCCATGTTGGCCAAGAAAAGTGCTCAAAGGTCGGTCAGAAGAACCCAGTTTAGGAGCCAGCACTGCCTACCAAGGGTAAATTTGATATAAATAAAATTATAATTGATGAAGTTTAACAATCTATGCATGTTAATATCCTCCCTAAGTTTTATAAACCCAAAAATTAGATTTTCATTACATATTCCTCATTCCCTTCTGCGTAGCACACGACCCCTACCAAGAAACAGGCTGCCAAGGATGATTCCTTTTTTGGAGCCTTCCAGGGCCTCAGTCTTGATGGGCTGATTGGAGGCACTCGGGGATCTCCAGCCATTGCTGTCCCTACTGGAAGTGGAGGAGACGAGTGCAAAGTAATGTGACATCCAATACATCAGGAAAATAATAAGACTCACCACTGCTGAAGAATTTCCTTTAACAAGGGTAAAGATACAGGGTGGAAAGTGCTGAATTTCACTTTTGTAATATGAGAGGCGGAATAGAATATTGACGTATCTCAATATCTTATGTAGTGCTTCAGTTCATATATAAATCATTTTGATTGTATTTAATTGCATTTTATATTTGAGTAATATCTGATATCAGCATATTGTAGCTTTCACAGGATAAATACTGTTTATACATCTGTACACTAAACATTCCAGTTTTATTTGGGGCTGCTGTAGCTCAGCACTAGAGAGCGTGCCTCTAAGACAGGTGTCGTGGGTTTGATCCCACCATGAGGTGTCATTATAGGGCATTCGGCCTTAAGCCCCCATGCTCGGGTAAATTTGAAGCATAAATTGTAAAGTACTTTGAATGGTCGCTAGACTAGAAAAGCACATATTAAAAATAAGTCAATTTACCATATTTCTGCCAAATGTGCAATGCTGTATTACTACTCAATGTTTAAGTAATCTAGAATGATCAATTGAAAGTAGTTGTCCCAAAATGTTGAAAGTAATACCCACATTTCCCTCATGGTATGATACTCCAATTCAATACTACCCCCTTGAATAAACGTTTGAGACCCAAAAGTAAAAATAATTATAACATTTTGAGCTGGGTCAATTTATTGGAGTAAACCTAAAATGCTTAACAGGCTTTTGACTAATGGCACTGACAAACTACATGTACGTCTATAGACTAGAACATTGGACAACAGTACTAATAGACAGTGCAATCCCGAGTGACGGCAACCTAAAGAAATACCAAGGGCATAAGAAAGAACTAGATTCTAGATCAGATGTGGAAGGTGAAATCCACAGTAGTTTCAGTAGCAATAGCACTTGAGGCTGTGACCCCAAAACTGGCTGAGTGGTAATGGGACAACCAGGAAAATTAATAGAAATACAGGATACCTTCTGTAAAAGTATTCAAGTATTTACTTGGTTTATGAAACTGAACCTATTTAGGCAACTTTGACTGGTGATGATATATTAAAAAAACATGGCCTTATTTTTCTTTTGAGCTTTTCTACTATAGCGATCTCTCAAATTTTCATTCAAATGGAAGACTCCGTGCCAGTAAGCCACAGCAAAGTAATTTGTTAGGAACAAGATTTATTAATAATTAAAAAAAGGAAAACAAAAATGATAAACTACTGCCAGGTACAGGAAATGGAAGAAACATTTTCTTTGAGGCATCAATATTGCTCTCATAAAAAGGTTCCAGATCACACACATATGTACAATAGAAAAATGAACATAAATCATTTCCCAGGGGAGGATGGGTAGTACTGTCCTGTTACAAACGGTCTGATGGTTGTGTAGACACTGAAGAGCTGACTCCAGACCAGGGTGATGGATGGAGATGCCTCTGTAGAGGTGTTTAAAAATTGGCGAAGTGGGATCTTGTCTAACACAAGAGCATCACTCTCTCTGTTCCATCTTGACTTTAGGGGGCTTCAGGAAGGACCGATTTTTCTTCTCCTTTTTGGTCTTGCCTTTAGCTTGGAAATTCCTCCAGCTGTCTACACGCCCATCTCTAGTTTCCTGACGAGAAAAATCATTTTAAATGAACTGCAAATAGGTTTATCATATCTATTTTTAAATCGATCGGAAGAATCGTGATGGAACAAACCTCAAAGTTTTTCTGCCATTCTCTTTCCCGCTTGGCTTTCTCTGCTGTTTCAATTTCTTCTTCTCTTGCCCTTTTCCTGTAAAGAAAGGTGAAAAATAATTATTGTCTTACCTAACCCTTAATTTTGTGGCATTTAGAGGTGACATGGCTCAGGAGATAGGGTCATCATCGAGTAATCAGGATTGGTGGTTCTATCCCAGGCCCCTACAGAAAGCGCGTCGAAGTTTCCTTGAGCAAGACACTGAAGCCCCTAACTGGTCCCTGGGCGCTGCAGCTGCTCACTGCTCCTATACAATAGGATGGGTTAAATGCATTAAAAAATGTATGCATGTACAATGACAAATAAATAAAGCTTCTTTCTATGTTGTGCTTATATTGTGTGTGCTGTTCATTATATTTACAATTAAGTTACCAAAAATACATGACAAATTACATGCTTAGAGTAATTGTGTCTTTTGTTCCCTGCTGAGCAACAGTCTTGCAATGAGTTTAATAGACGCAGAAAACTTGCTCCTTTAATGAATAGACTCACCAAGTCTTTCCATGCAATACCTATGATCTCAAAGATTTCATCCGTTAAATGAGCAAATCTCCTTTCACAGGGACAGTGTATACTAATTAAAATTTAGAGTCAAACGTAAATATGCCAGATTTAGTCACTAGGCTGATTTTAATCTGTTGTCCTGAGCACTTAGGGGTTCAGTGTCTTGCTCAAGGACATGTTCGACATGCTTTCCGAAGGAACCGGGGATTAAACTACCAATCTTCCGTTTACTAGCTAACCATCCTACCTCGTGAGCTGTGCCACCTCTAAATCCTCCTTAATCTCAACCGGTTAATAGAAAATGGAGATGAACAGAAAATGCAGTGTTTTCTAATGTTGTTTACCTTTCATGCATGTCCTTTGCTTCTCTTTCCTTCCTCTTAATTTCAAGCTCTGCAAAAAGCTTCATGGTCTGCTTGTACACTGCTTGTCTGAACTGGAAAATAGAAGTACAGTCGAGTACATATGGCTTTTAGAAAAAAAATGACTGTCATTGATAATACATGTTCTACTTTCATAATATGAAAAGTGGATATTTTCAGATACAGGGTGCATATCCAGTACATAGGAGCAATGGGCCCCATCCCCATAGTGTTGATTTTTAAGTCATTTGTGCTGAAATGAGCATTTTACTTATTTTTATGCCCATATATGATAAGACAAAATTATTTGGCATTTATTTTAAATCGATTTCTCACATTGTTAATGCTGCACTTGCATAATGAAATCTACGATTAAATTTGAGATTAAAATAGACCCCAAATCTTACCGCCTCAGCATCATCCTCCTCCACATACAGTGGCTTCCCTTCCTTCTTGAGTTGTTTCTTTTTCTCTTTCATCTTGTAGTGCACAGAACAACAAAAGGTATTTGTTTTAAACCAATATTTTTTTTAGGATCAAATGAACCCAATGGCATAGTAACATGGACTAAATGGCTGAGATGTACATGAGGCGCAAATGTTGGGTTTCTACTCACCATATGCTCAACATATTCCTTCCCAGCATGGATCACATCTAAGGCCCTTTTTTTCTGTTCTGCATCCAGTAGGAGCTTGTATGCCTTGTCTACAGCTAGAAGAAAATAGAAGTAATGTTGAGATGTCGTGAATTTTTAAAAAGTTCTAATGTATCTTCCAATTGCAGTTGCAGCAGTAATGGCTATTCAAAACATAACAAATTATCGGAATATAGTAATACCTCAATTTGACATTTGTATATTGATATACAACTTTATAATGCGATGTATTTAGATCCCATCAAGGAAAGCTGTACTTGAATACAAGCTAAGCTATTCTACCTTCAAATGCTTGCTGAGCTCTTTCTGGGTCATCTTGGTTTTTGTCTGGATGAACCAAGATGGACAGCTGACCAAAGAAACACCAGGGATTAAGAAATTAGAGAAAAAAACATCTTGAAATATTCTATTTCTGCAAAGTGAAGGCATGCATTCACTGAAGCTTTACTAAAACACCAAGGTTATTTTCTGCATACATGGAGTGAGATCTAACAAGTTTGGCTTACTGCTCGAAATCTTTTTTTCAATTCATCATCTGTTGCCTCTGGATCAATTTGCAACACCTAAAGCAGGATCAATTTTGTTAGAAATTATCTAACATGAGACTACAAGTGATATGGCCACAAAATATTTGTAGCATTGTGAAAGTTGGTAATTTTATAAACACTTTGGTGAAACAACACTATCGATTTTGTATAGTTAGTGTAGACTTGAGACTGTTGTCATCTCTGTGTTACCTCGAATGGGTTCAGATTGAAGTAGGACGCCCCAGGCCGAAGCAGTCTGTCGATCTGCTGCTTTGAGGTCAATACCGAGTCCCGCTTCTCAATTTGCTTCACCTGTTGGGCATAAAACAGACAGGTCACAATAACCCTCAGAAGCCTCATACATCAGTCAGCCCGGTGCATTTAAGACTACAGTGTACTGTTTTCCTTAGTCTATTTAGTAATGAGGCCTTTACAAAAATACTTTGATTAGATGAGGACTAGAACAGCCCAAATAGAACAGTATTAATTTGAAGTTTACCCCGGTGACCAGTTGTTGATGGCAAGCCGTTAAGGGTTTAATTCATTTCAAGAGGATATCACAAATTGGATTCTAACTACTTGGAGAACTGGTGAGTCAACAAACACACACTGCACATCAACCTAACATGGAACTAGGTGCAAAACAAGTGAGGGAAAAAACTGCACCTGCCAAATTAGTTTGAGGTAAACTGTGTACAACATATAGTCTCATTGGTTTGATTTTAACTGCGCAGAGGACTAATTTAACCAACACTGGCCAGAAAACACCACCACAACACAACTAGAATGGGATTAGCTATTTGACGTTAGCTTATGCTAATTTCTGCAAAGACCTCACGAATACTGCAGCCAAGACTGCTCAATGGATACCTATCGATATGGGACAGATAGTTACGCTTGCGTGTAAAATATCTCAAAGTGCAATCCTAACCTCTGTGTAGAAGCTTTGAAATAGCTCATCTGAACCGCTATGAGAAGAGGGCTCTCCCCCTACGGTCGCCATCTTGACTGGGGTTTACGTGCGACGTAACCTTTGTCGTCACGTCCTAAATTCCATATCCGGAACCGAATAGAAAAAGCGAGATTTTATTTTTAACAAAAATGAAAGCTTTCTAGCTTTAAAAGTAAGAGTTATGATAATGACACCCCTCCCGATGTATAACCTCGCAACTCCTGACAATTTAAGATGGTTTAGGTTTAACAAATACTTAAGGGGTGGGGTCAGTTGCCTGTTCCGTCACACGATCCGACTGGACCGTGCAGGACGGACATATCGCAATATGGAATTGTTCTGACGCGAACTTCTCTCGTTGGAACCGCCTGTATTATTACCAGCTAGTCAGTGAACAATAAATACTTTATCAATCTTTGCGCGGGGTTGTAATTTATTAAAATTAGCTCTTCACACTCAAGTTCAATGGGAGCATCCCCGTTCATCTCCAATACACCCCGGCGGTATGCAGTGACAACGGGGGGGTTAAAAATTGCACTCATTAAACCCACATGGTTGCCGTCACCACCTGTTGCAAACTTTTGGTTTTCATTGTTTTTGCATGGTGCCTTTGTCTGGTGTCAGAGGCACCATTTAACTGGCTTCCAAGTCGAGTGTAGCGGGTTCGATCCCAACGCTAGGCATCAGAAAATGACATCCGGCCTTAATCCCCCATGCTCGTTAAATGTGAGGCATTCAATTTAAACCCATTTGAGTGGACGCTGGTCCAGAAAAGTGCTGTATAAAAATAAGCAATTTATCAGTTTAAGCTTCCCAATAATTGTCATGAGTTAATTTTACTTATCTACTAAAACGATCCATTTAAATGTAGATTTATCTGAAATGCACAGTCATCCAAATTCAAAGCAATGAAACCACCGTGCCCATCATCCAGTTTCTGTGATAGTGCACACTGCTTCATTTTTAATGTCACCATGTATAGCTTTTTACAGTCACCGTTTGATGCGCAACACCAGATTATAGCTTCAAGCTCATTCATATCTGACTTCCCTGCATGTCTTTTTTACAATTTCAAACTGGGAGCACGTGTAGAGTTGTAATATGATCTCATATATCCATTTCCAACTCTTCTCCAAAGTCTAATTCACAGTGAGAAACTAATTGGTAAATACTATTACAAGGGGTACCAATTGTGATATAAAACCTGTAAATGTAAATATGAACCTCTGGAATACCAGGGATAACTTAGTTCTGTTGTAACTCCAGATAGCTTCATTTTTGAGGGACTTCTAGGTAATGATCTAAACTATTTGCTCCAAATGTGTTGAATTTGCACCTTCCATGGAAGCCTGAAATGAACAGGCTTGGCTGTAATTAGGAAATGAACCCACTAGGTCTGCCAACATGATATGGTTTATCCAGACATTTATTTAAACATTTTTAGACTTACCTAATTCTAGTTCTGGGGAACTCAATTAAAAAAAAAGATTCAAATATGTACCTGTTTAATAAATATGTACACAAGTGGTTCAACTTAGAGAAATTTCTTTATCAGAACAGCATCAAGATGTACAAATGTGTTTGATGATAGTAATGATTCTTCAGTGCTTGTCATCCTAAAGGTTATTCTGTCGCAGCTTGTTAAGCATGAGTGTCATCAGGCTAGCTACAAAGCCATCGTGGTCTTCACACTTGGTGAACCCTGTGGTCCATGTGGAAGTCTGGACATCTTTTACAAGACTGCAGTCTCTGCATCACCTCCATCAGCTGGCCCGAGAGGTTCTCCATCTCTCAGACCAAAAGCTTTCTGCAGCTGAACCCGTAGGTAAGATTCATCGTATCCTTTCACTTCTGTAATGACGAAGAGAAAAATATACACCTATAATGATGATTACATTAAGTATACTCAGAATATGAGTACAAATAGAGAAATTCTAAAAGATGCAAATTTGTAGAAAACTATATCAGCTTAGCTTTGCAGAGCAAATCTTTTCAGAGTGACAGCCCTTGAGCACTTAGCTAAAATGTAATGTTACACTTGCACCTGAAGAGTTGATTTGACAATGGGCTTCCCTTTAACCCAAGGGTCAGCAACTTGATCCAGAAAGGGGTAGTGTGGGTGTTGGTCTTTGTTCTAACCAACTATTGGTTGACTAATAGAAACAGGTGTGGAACTGATGTGTTTGAAAGACCTGCACCCATTATGTTGCCCATGAATGGTTTAAGGCTTAGTCAGAGTCAAATTATACCTGCATTTTCTCCTTTGCCAAGTTCAGCCCACTTATGCATTCATAAGTGCACAGGTGATCAAATAATGTTAAGGTCGGTGTGGTAAAAAAGTGAAATTCTCTAAAGATGCAAATGTAAAAAAATGTTACTGATAACCAATAGAACTAAAAGGAACATTAAAATAGATGGTAACTTTTATTATTGAGAGGTCCATTTTACATGTGACGATTAGTCCCTAGATTGTGGGGTGGACATGGACTTAGATGGAGCTTGGTGGATTAAGGTTGAATGCCTTTCTTAATGCCCCATAGTGAGTTTGAACTTGCAGCCTCTAGCTTCTTAGTTCCTGAAGCACGCACTCTACCACTGAGCTACTGTGGCCCCCAGATGATATCTCTTGCTACTTATTCTACATATGCCCCCTTGCACCAAGTCAAATATTTCTCACCTTTTCACCCTGCTTTGCGTAGTAAAGAAGGAAATCAGCAGTCATAAGTGCAAAATTGAGAGCTGGAAAGATGAGGACCAGAACTCTAGACTGTATAATCCTGTGTTTTCCTTCTGATTTGGAGCTCTAACATACTTAAATAGTTCATCCTGAAGAATGTCAAACCCCGTGGAGGCCCAGGTTGGCGCCTAGTGGAAAACACCCTCCTTGCTCAGAGAACTAGAGAGATCACACAGAGAGGGACATGTTAACCAATGTTGGACATGGCCCTTAAATAAGCTTCTCTTTTTATTTACCGACTAGTCAGTGTGCTGAAAAACCTACTTACAGAAATCTATCCGGTGCAGATGTCATACAGATTGTGATACCACATCTACACTGGCATAATCAATGAAGATGTGTTTTCTAAGCATTAGCTAAGTAATTGAAGATCTTACCAATGCACGTTTTCCATTCTGTTGTAATCTTTGACTCATTCAGATGGACTGAAGGCATCCCCCTACTGCCTGGTAACAAGAGGCAACAGGTAAAGAAACAATTCTAGTTGAGAAGCTGTTCAATGAGCACATTTTTGATGTCATTTTGAACTCATTTTTCAAATAAAAAGCCTAATTTATTCTGTTGAAATTAACAGAATCCGATCAGATTTCAGCAGCAAGACTAGTAGACAGCAGTTCCTAGAATACAGTGAGAGGTCCAGTTTTACATGTCATGATTAGCCCCCACAACACAAACTTAGATGGAGCTTGTAGGATTAAGGCTGGATGCACTACCTAGTGCCCCACAGTGGCTTTTGAATCTGCAACATCTGGCTTGTCAGTTCCTGAAACTCATGCTCTACTGCTGAGCTACCACAGCCCCCCAGTTCCTAAAATAGAGTCTTACCTCAATCAACCAATTATTTTGATTGTAGACCACCTAATGACATCTTGTGGTCTTAACAAGTAAAGACAGTCTCGATGCACATCCCTTTATTTCAAAATAAAACACAAATATCAAGATTTAATATAGTAATCCTGCTGCAATATATATATTAATATAACTTTTATCTAGGCTTGTGCTATCATTGAGCCAATAACTTTCAAACCCTAGATTTGTCAACTAAGAGAACACCGCTCATAGTCCTGCATGTATGAAATTGATACCCCCTTTGGTACAGAAAGGGATAGTGTTTTATCCTCTTATGTGGAATGTGACCTTGAGGCACAGAGGGCTTACACCAATGACAGGTTGTTTACTGCTCTTACCAAGTACTTTACTGCCAAGCTTTTGGGAATCTGATACAATCTAATATAAACCACATCAGGTGATTAGTAATGTGCAGGACTGGTCAAATGACCAATGAGGTAAATCCACCACCTATCGCTTAAATAAATAAATAAATCTCCTTTATAGGACAGGGCATATTAATGTTCAATTTAATAATACATTAATATAATTAATGTATTAATGAACATTCAGTCAAATGTAAATATGCTAGATTTACTGAACAGAATTGCACTGAACCCCTAACTGCTCCCACAAAAGGATGGATTGAATACACAGAACCAATCTACCAGTCTTGGTGCTTTGGCAAATAAAACAAGTCTATTCTGTTCTATTTAGCCACCAGGATCATTTCATCTGTTGTACCAAGCAGTTAGGGGTTCAGGGTCTTGCTCAAGGACACTTCAACATGCTTTCTGAATGAACCAGGGATTGAACCACAATCTTTCGATTAGCAGACGATCGCCCTCCCTCCTGAGCTATGCCTCCCCCAAATCTAAACAATCATGTTTTTCAGCATATGTGCACAGACACATTCCGTTAGCAGCCATAATACTGTGCAGTCTTCTATACTCTCGGAAATACTGTCCAGAAAAGCAATATCAATGTTATATACAGTTGCATCAGAAAATGCAAATAACTGCATTATACAGCTGTATTTAGCATTGTCAGACACAGTATTATGGGAGCTAATGGAGTGTTATCCTGACAACATATACTTAAAATGTTGTAAATTGTGACCGTTTCACTTGCCCCCTCTCCCTTAAATATAAAGCCTTCAAATCTGTCTGGTGCTCCCGCGAGAACTGAAATGATTGGCATTCTGTACAACCTAAGAATTTCCACTGCATAAAAACATAACGGAAATGTGCAAAAGTTTATGGTAAAGCAATTTAGCTTGGAAAATAAAGACATAAAATAGGCTGATCACTTATTTTCTCCGGTTATTAGAATTAGCTGCAGGTGAGGGGGACAGTACTCTGTGCAAGGCTAGCTCACCCTTGAGTACTGTTCAGGTGAGTTCCTCATTCTAGTGGTGCCGCTCTCAATGCTTCTCCACCTAGGCAGGTTGGAATAAGAGGACAGAGACATCAAACAAAGGACAGTGATATCATGGTACCAAAAGGCAGAGGCTGAAAGCACTTTGCTATGGAGAAAAAGTAAAATAAAAAAAATAAGACAAATGAGAGCAATCCCTACGCCAAAAGCACAGACGCGAACTTAAAAGAATTTTAACCCTTTGGATGGTCAAATCCTTGTCTTCACAAGAGGAAAGGAACAGGCGATGAGTTGTTACTCAGAATTAGGAATTAGAAATGTTCAATGGCTCTTCTGCCGTTTGAGTGGTGGTGATTTAGGCCTCGGTACAGATCCATTCAGCAGTCATAGTTGCTCTTTAACAGAATCCAACAGTATTTTAGACATGACATGACATGAGGTCTTGGTTTTCCTGTAACGTTCGCTACATGAAATATGAGAATGCAAGGAATAATTGTAGGCTAATATTGCATGCACTGGAAAATAAAGGGTTAAAATCCTCTTTTTAACATTCTATCACCCAAACACCATCAGAGTTCTGCTGTCCAGTTGTCTGATTTCACAATTTTGATGAGTCTTTGCTTATCCTTTCAGGCAAAAACAATTTGACTTGTCAAAGAGAATATTCATTCAAATGTGAAAATTGAGGTAAAAATCAAATCAAGTATAGAATGACACCATTGAATTTGAGGTATCTGACAATTGACTGATGCTCAATTGAGTTTTATTGAAACGGAACAAACGTAAAAGTTATAAATACAAAGAACATCAGAGAACAAACTGCTATGGCTCTTAAGGTAAGCCAAGCCAAATTTTATCGGGCAAGATTCAAAGAAAACATAGGAAGTTATGATATCACTTTTAAAAAACACAATTTGTCTAACTCTAGAAATGCTACGCATACACCTTGAATGTTACAAAACTTTTTTTTCTCCTTCCTTTCCTTTCTTCCCGTGGATTCTTTTCTCCACCAATGCAAAAAAGTGAATATGAAGCGCTAACCATATGCATTTATTTACAAGCAAGTCCCTAAGCCACTAGAGAAACCACAAATAGAGGGAGTACAAGTAGGGAGGGAAGCGGGAGGGGCATGGACACAGACTTCCTGCAAGGCAATGTCATGATTTAATGTCCTCTCAGACTTTCAAAATGAATGTCTTCTTTTTTTTCTTTTTTTTTTAAATGTTCATTTGTTGGCTTTTGAAAGAATCAGAAACAAAAACAGTAAAAGTGGTTTGGTTGTTCTAAGACATATGTCCCAAATGTAACCATGGGGTAAGACCTGATTCAGCCAAACAGTTATGTTCACTTCTTCAGCCAAACGCTTTCCAGCCAATCAACTTGAGCCAATTCTGGGGTCTGTCCATTTTTTTCTGTGAATTATACATTTTTACATGAGGGATGAAGAATAAAAAGTCAATCAAAAATTGGGGCCAATCTTTTTTTTTCTTCTATCGATCTTTTTCTCTTTTTTGTTGTTGCTTACTTTGCCAAATACCTTTTGGTGCATCTACTTCCACTGTTGCCCATAAGAATCCTGTGAAAACTCCAGGGTGTCATTACTGTAACCATAGTTACCGGAATAGTCGGCCCCTTGCTGCAGGGGCTGCTGGGCGATGGGCTGGGATCCCCAGTTCTGCTGGTTGTTGGTCTGCCGGCGCTTGGAATCAGGCTGGTTAAACACGTCTGCCTTCCTCTTCCCGCCAACGTTGCCCCCACGATTTCCCCTGGCCCCTCGGGGACCCCGCCCCCTTGGTGGCTGGAAAGGGGCTCCCCGGCCTCCTCTGCCACCTCTTGGCCCTCCGATTGGGGGCCCTCTCTGGGAATAGCCCCCACGGCCACGTGCTGGTGGTGCACCACGGGCCCTTGGTGGAGGAGGTCCCCCCCTACTGGGCCGGGTACCACGGCCCCTCATGGTGTAGATGTCGTCATAACCGTAGTAAGGATCTTCATAGCCACCACGATAGTCATGATAGTCGTAGCCATAGTAGTCATCATAGTAGTCGTCGTATCCATAGTAATCGGGTGGATAAGCATAACCCCCTCTGCCACCGCGACCCCTGCCCCTGCCTGGTGGGGGCATACGTGGAGGTGGGTAGTAGTAATAGTCATCATACCTGCCAACAAGAGAATAACTTTAACCCATTTTTCAGTAAACTCCTTACGCAGATTAACTGAAATCCAACTGCCGACCAATGAGGTCTCTCCCTAATCTTGCCTTACCCTGTGTTCCTGGTTGTCTGACGAGCTGCCTGGCGCTCTTTCCTCTTCTTATCTGGGGGCTTTGCCAGGACAATTTCAATTTCCTCGCCCCCTAATTCCTTTCCATTCATTTCCTCCATTGCCTACCAACAGCAAAATAGTTAATCTCGATGAATCCTGTGCCTTTTGAGAAGGTAAACATATTTTCTAAAGTATGGATAACTGACCTTTACAGCTGCATCCCTTTCCTCAAAATGGACAAAGGCATAGTCTTTCAGTTTCTTCACTCGCTCTAGCTTTCCAAACTGAGAGAAGGTCTTTTCCAAGAGCTCCTCTGTCACTGGTGTGGCTAGCTTCCTCACAAAGAGTACCTTTACCTATGTAAAAATAATTACACACGCAAAACTTCTTCAATTTTACGTAAACGTGGATCATTTCTTCATTAAGAGCGGCACAGTGAGACTTTTTATTCACTCACCTTAGCCATGACCTCTGGATCTGGCTCAGCGACAGGGTCAGCCCATTCCACAGTGACTGGGTTCCCCCACACCTTCACCTTGCCACTCATGAGACGGCGGCGGGCCTGTGCTGCAGACTTGTGATCCTCATATTCCAGAAAACAAAAGCCACGGTTCTTTTTCTTGTCATCTGGCTGATGATAGAGGATTACTTCCTGTAGACCCTCTAGAAGGTGGCAGAATATAAAATTACTTCTTTTAACCAATGTAAAGTCAAGGGCCACAGTGGTTTAGCAGTTGAGTTGCATGTGTCAGGAAATGATAAGCAAGGCATAACAGGTTTGTCCCCCTGCAGGGCATTAGGAAGGACATCTGGCCTTAATCCTCTATCCTCCATCTAGGTCTGTGTCCAACCCTACGATGTGGGGACTAATTGTGACATGTAAAAACAGACCTCTCATCCTCCACGTCTAAATATTTGTTTAAACTTGCACTCTTAGACAAATACACAACAGTATTTTTCACTTCCTGGTGGGTATTGAATAATCATGTCTAACGAAGACAATCTCAGTATAAAAATAATCATAGCAAGAAAAACAAACAGTGATTCCAACCAAGACCAACCTGTAACTTTGCCAAAGTCCTCCAATATACTTTCCCTGGTCTTGTTCTTTGGGATTGATCCAACAAACAGGCGATTGTTTGCAACAGATATGCATACCCCCAAGTACTTCCCAGACCGTATTTCATAGTTATCACACTGTGAATAAAAACAAAAGATAGATCAGCATTTCTTTAGCTATGTCACTTATGAATGAAAAGGAGTCATGGAAAACGCTGCAGCATTCTGAAAGCCTATTAACACTGAAAACCTATTAGTTCCATTGAAAAACACAATAATTTTCATGTGAAAATAATTTAGGATGGTAAAGAACCAGAATGACAAATGTAGGTTTGCATGATTTCTTAGAGACTTAATAGTTTCCATTAGTATTCTATCAATAATGAAAGCAATGTTTCATTGGATTATGTTTGAGATCTTTTTTTTGACATCTTAAACCCTTAACAATCAACATAGATGCCAACAATTAGTATAGCCAAAAAAAACGTATGGTTTTCCATCTAACTAACTTACAAGTTTCACAGCCTCTTGTGCATCCTCCTTGTTGCAGAAGGTAATGAATGCATAACCTCGGTTCTGGCCAGAAAGGGGATCCATCATTAACCTGAGGTCCCAAATGGGACCTGCCTTTTCAAAGAGGGGCACCAGCTCATCTTCATACAGATCCCTGGGAATCTTTCCCACAAAAACCTGAAAAGCAGGGATGCAACATCAAAGAAGGTATGAGAAATCTTTTTTTCCCCTTTAAAAAAATGTTCCCCTTTTCCCACCTGAATTCCCTGAGTTGCCTTTGGCTTAGAAAATCCTCTAGAACAGGAAGGAGGAAGCCGTAGCATGTGTCTCCTCCTAGTCACAGGATGACTAGCCTTCACTATTTCACACGTTGTGGTCTCATGGGGAAAGCACAGTGCTTGGCTGTCGGAGAACGAAGCGAGAGTACCTTCCGTTCACTTAACTGCGGACGCCTAGATGACTCGTATGAGGTCACTAGCAACAAGAACCTAGAATCCTTTATCCAACCCAACCCATATCCCTATGTGAGGCTTAACCAGTTATGCCCCACTAACTATGGACCTCCGCCTGTAGTTGATAACGGCGCGGCTGGAATTCAAACACCCAGCTAGATGACGTAGGGATGCTCTGAATAGTGCCTTAAGCCCCTGGGTCAACGGAGGGCCTAGGTATGAGAAATCTAAAATCGTACAATTGGATCTGATCATGCATACAACAAAATTTGTCCTTCAGGATAATTATTACAGGATTATTATTCACCTCTGTTCCGATCCCAGGCTGTGCTCCTGTAAACACCTCATCAGGTGGGGGCCCTCCATATTTCCTCTGACCTGTAGTGACATCTAAAGTGTACCCTGTTCGATCCAACAGAGCCTGAAAAACATTAAAACATTACAATAGTACTAAAGTGTTCAGCTACATATTAGCAGCTGAATGGTGATCTGTCCAGTCTCAAAGCTGATGCACTGATCTCCTTCACAAAAGATTTTGACCCAAGACATTTTATTTTACCTTTATCTTTGCCTCATCTGGGCCTTTTGAAGATTCCTGTACTTTGCTTCCTTGCTTTTCCCGCTGTCTGTATGTCTTCATGACTCCACAAAGGAACGCACTTTTATTCTGAGGGGAAAAAGCATTAAGATTTTATGTCAAAATGTCAGGTAGTAGGAACAGACACTTAAAAGAGTTTGACTATTCAAAATCATGTGCTTACTTGGACATGGGACAGGTCACTCTCTTTGAACTGTTGCAGCACAGTCAGTGCTCCTTCCTCGTTGAATTCCCTCAGTGCATCAATGGCCCTCTCATCCAGGTCGTCATATGCCACCAAGCCTGCAATTATGAATCAGATCCACTTCAAATAAATGTGAAGCTAAAATTTATATCACTTCAACATGCCAAGTCAGTTTTAAAGGTCAAAGTGACCCATATCACAATGAGACCCACAGCCCACCTGTTTGGAAAATATTATCCAGGCTTTCAGCCACTTTCTGAGGCAGCCCTGCATCGATTAGAGTCTGGTAGTTCTCTGTGTGTGTTGTCGACACATCCATAGGCTCTTCTTCCTCCTTTGCCGGGGCAGAACTACCGTTCACCTCAGCAGCAGCCATTCTCCTGGATAATTATGGGAGGGGGGAATAAGTTCCACTAATATTCCTTTAAAACGGCTTGAAATTATGTATCCACACTTTGTAAAGACTATCGTGTTTAATACTCAAATAATGTGGCTACTAACAGATGCATTAAATAATGTCTCTCGCACCAATTGATGGGTACTGAGATTGAGGACCCAGATTGTTCCAAGCTCTGTTGTGTGATACTCTATAAAGTTTTCTAACTTTGTGCAAGACCATTTACAGAGTAGAAACAGGAGGTACAATAGAGCATGTCTGTTTAATTTGGGATATAAGATCAGGTTGATTCATTAACGTCAGTTTGATCTCCCATACACGTATAGCAGATGCTGCTGTCGAAACGTTAGACGGCAACGTTAATAGAGACCCAGTCTTCAATTTCTTCCCTCGTAGAAAACAGAAAGGTGCCACCGTCCCGCCCCCTTCGCATGGTCTTCACTGGTAAACCAACTTATTCCCAATAGTGTTGCATTTCTCGAGGGCCAGCGGTCTGAATGCGTTCAAGTTGTTCAAAAATACCTGATACTCAATACGGCAGTGTTACAAATCCGTTATAGATCGCTTAAATGATCAGTTTCTCGACGGCTGCAAGATAAGAATGCGGCTAGCTTGCCAGCTAGCGTTAGCCACAACGCTCGTCGGTGCGGCTTCTGCGGAGGCCTCGTCGGTCCAATCACGCAAGGGGTTCAAATGAATAGTTAGCGGTATCTTACCTTTCTGTTATGGGAAGTTGGGTGTTGGGCGAGTTGTACTCTGCAAGAGTTAACGTTTAGGACGTAGGGAAAACGGCTATTGTGGATAAAATGTTTCGGAATGACACAAGAGACGGACTTCCAGACGGCCCCGTCGTCGCTCAAACAACGCCACCGCCAGCGAATTAACGCGAGATTTCGAGGGAGAATTGACGAGAGGTTCGTTACGGTAGGACAAAGGAAGACTGCTCTGCCCTTAGTGTTGACAGACCAGGGGCAACTTTCTGTTTTTAACCGTTTAACCAAAAACATTAACGTCGATCTATTTAATATCTCAACGGACTTCGTTAAGAAAGACAAACTCACCAATCTACCACTCCAACGTTACAAATCGAGTGCTCGACTTTCAAAAATGCCAACCACACCAATGAAAGTTCAAGTGGCACATCGATATCAATATATTTTTATTGATAACTTTACAAAATGAAAAGACGGCCAAACAAATACATACGTAGTCCTGTTTTTCTCAGAAGGCAAGTGATAGATGCGTACTATTTTTTACAGTGTAAACGGAAAATCCTTTATTTTACCTTTCATTTATATTTTACCATGACTTGTATCATATACAAAATTGTACAGGAGTGGGTTTGAGTATCAGACGTTATTTAACAATCACTGGCGTTGGCGATATAACTGGAGTGTGATGAGGAGGAATGAGTAAATTGGATCCAAGACTCAATCGTCGTGTTTCAACTTTCTGATTTTGCCCTTGTGGCGGTCGATCTCCTTCTGAAGACGCTCAATCTCTTTCTTGTGGTGATCAATCTCTTCTTCGTGGTGTTTTCTCAGGGCTGCCAGCTGCTCCTTCTCCTTTTGCCTGCACAGGTCGAGAGAAGGAGTGAGGGTGTTAGGGGAGTTAAACTGGAGACATATCCTTGATGTGAGACCATTTGAAAGTCCATGCATCTCACCGGAAATATCGCTCTTCTTCGGCGGCTTCTCGCTTTCCAAAGGCACCACCTGCCTCCCGCACGGATCCTCCTCCACCACCTCCTTTCCCTGCACCTTTGCCCAGCTCACCAAGCTACAAGACGTAATGTAAACACAATGGTCACTGACATCAAAGAAAAAATGCATTATTAATCATTATTAATACTGAACGATTGCTATAGGAAAAATCACCGAGAGCGACCATACATGTATGCGGGATTGTTGTAATTTGAAATTACTGCTACTGGAAAGGCACCAGAGCTATCTCGCCACAGCTATACAGGCGTAGGTCTCTATGAACAGTGCCATAACAGCCCTTATCAGTGAGTATGTGGGTTTACCAACAGCCGTCAGTGCAATTCTTCATAACTTGATTGCAAGTCCAACACGTCGACCTGCTCTCGTTGAGCTCGCTAGTACGCTAGCTTACCTACATTTAGCAATAATAGCGATCAAAAGTTGGCATTCAAAGCGCGATTCTCCACAACTTGACACAAGTTTACCTGGTCGGATGCCATTCTAATCTGGGTAGCAATGTAGCCCTTAAAGTTAACTCTGGTGATAAACCTCGCCATTGTCAAGCTGCAGCAGCTACAGTACGCCTACTGCACCCAAAATGCGGAAATTTGATTTCCCACGTAGAAGCGATGGGCGTGGAGAGAAACCCACTGTGAGGGAGTTTATGCTGCTGCCTTGTGGTGCAGAACGGACTGGAACGAGACCAGTATAGAGCTAGAACAGAGTAGAGACATCAGCATAGAACTACACTAGAAGTATTTTCATTTTCCAATAGGAACAATATATGCTAATAAAGTGCATGAGCATTTCAATTATAGTCATAACAATATATTACACTAATAGACAAATACTATTATAGTGGTAAATTAAATCTTATGATGACATGGGGACTAATTGTGACATAAAAATGAACCTTTTAGTAATATGCTAATATTAATGCGCTGTAGTATAATCTTTGTTTCTAAAATTTACTATGATGCTACTATGGAAAATACAGAAACATCTTAT
>OMLC01011156.1:2287-13165 GCA_900302585.1 Regalecus glesne | reverse complement strand
ACAGAATTAGGCATGAAAATAGGTATAGGTAAGAGTATCAATCAATTGATCAATATTAAAAGCAATAATGGTGCATTTATGATTATTAGTTAAGACATCACGTCGGCGATAATCCGATTGCAGAGTTGGTAAGGTTGCACTTGGGTTGGTGTGCATATTACTGAGACAGGTGGCGTGTTATTTAATGCTCCAGTAATGCTTTTTAGATGGAAAGAGTGAGAACGCAACTTAAGTGGGGTGGTGTTCTTAATGATGTTTTTGGCTTTCATTTTGCATACAGTGACATAAATATAATGAAGTTGTAGCTCCAAAACAAATATTTTTTTCTGCAGTCTTTACAGTCTTTTGAAGCAGTCTGCAGTCCTGAGCACACTGTGATACAGCCTGTCAAGACATTCTCCATGGTACTGTGACAAAAGCTCAAGTTTTGGTACTCATACCAAACCCAAGGGACACCTCAGAAAATACACTATCTGCCGAGCCTTCTTGAGGATGTAATTGGTGTTGAGAGACCATGTGTGGCTGTCTGTGATGTGTAAACAAAGACATATAAAACTGTCCACAATTTCAAGAGATGCCCCTTGATGGAAATGGGGAGGGGATTTTCTCTGATCTTTCAAACGTCCACAATGATTCCTTTTCTCTTGTTGATAGAGAGAGGTTGTTGTCATGGCACCATAAGGTTAAATCTTCCATTACCCCTTAGAGGCGCTCTTATCACTGTCACTTATTAGTCTAATTACTGTGGTGTCATCTGCAAATTTAATGATGCCAATGTCATATTGGCCAACACAGTTGTGTGTAAAGAGACTATAATAGGGGACTGAGACAGCAGCCCTGATGTACGCCTGTTTTGCCTCTTGCTCAATGAGCCATATGGTCCATCTATCCATCCATTATCAACCTCTAATCTGAAGTCAGATTTTTTTTTTAAATCAAAATAATTTGAATAGGATTATCTGGATATTTTTTAGCCTAAATTACAGATATAGTTGCAGTAGAGTGAGAGACACCCACATGTTATTGTTATGCAATGTTTTTTAGTACTGTGGAGTACTCGCCAAGACATCACCAGCAGACCTAGCTCCCGTGTTGGATGATGTTGTGCGCATGGTAAACTTTGTAAAGACAAGACAAGCAAAAAGTCGCATATTTGCATCCATCTGTGAAGAAATGGGAGTGGAGCATAACGTCTTATTGCTCCCTACGGCGATCTGATGGTTGTCGCGGGGCAGAGTGCTGGCCCGTGTGTATGAGCTGCGGGAGGGGCTAAAAGTGTTTTTTTTTTACTAATTACAGGTGCGATGACGCAAAATTGCTTGCAAGTGATGAGTGGTGTGCAAGGCTGGCAGACATGTCATATCTAGTTCAGCAGCTGTATGAGCTGAACACATGAATGAAAGGCTGGAATGGAAACCTGCTCACAAGCACAGACAAAATTAATTGATTCTGTTCAAAGGTGCACCTCTGGCAGCAACATGTGGAAAGTGCCAAGCTTGACAGGTTCCCACTCCCCCAGAAATGGCAAGATGTCAACACTGCTCCATTGTGAGATAATAGGTAAACATTTGAAAACTTGTGAGGAGAAGTTGTCATTCTATTTCCTTTCAGCTTCCACCGATTGCTTTGACTGGGTCAGGGACCCATATGGCTCAGCAGCAGTTGTTGGAAAGGACATGACTCTGCAGGAGCAGGAGGAACTAACTGAGCAGAGACAAGATCGTGGTTTAAAGCTAAGCTTTGCTGATCTACCTTCGGAGAGTTTTTGGTTGACAGTTGCCAAGGAGTTCCCCATTTTGGCCAACTGAACTATTTCCACATTGCTCCCATTTTCCACAACATATCCAGGTGAGATGAGCTTTTTGAAGCGTGACTGCCATAAAGACTAAAAGAGAGAGAGAGAGACTGAGAGCTGTTGAGGAAGAGCTTCGTGTGTGTCTTCAGTTCCTGCCAGGATATCAGCTTTGTGTTCATCTAAACAGGCTCAGGTTTCACACTAAGTGAGTATATATATATATTTTGAGAGACTATATTGTCATCATATATACTGTATCAGGCCAGAGTGTCATTTTGTAACACTTTTGGTTGGTGGTATTCTGCGGGATTTTCTCCAATATAAAAATGTGCCTTGGCTCAAAGACGGCTGAGAAACACTGCATTAAATAACCACCTGTTCCGTCACAGTGTCCTGAAGTGAAACGATGACAAAGCATCAGCCAAAAAGTGACAAGTCACACAACCGCATTAGCTGCCATAGAAAGATCAAGATAGAGTGTACCTCACAAGGTGCTTGGCCAGTTGCCGGAGCTCCTTTTTCACCATTTATTTCATAGACACAAGCAAATCCCCATGAGCTTGTTCTTTATTTAAGTCTAAAGATGACCAAAAGGTAATTCTGTCTTTGTGAGTGCAAAAAGAGATGAATGTAACTGCTTATGAATAAATGCAGACGATATATCCTTAGATAAATGCAGCTGGTATATAAGTACACGTCCTGCTTTTGATATTAGTACTTCCAGTGAAAGCCATCGTGCATTAGTTAAGCTATTTGGTCATAGTATTTTCATAATGGATATTGCCCTCCGCCTTTAACCCATCCTTTTGCATAGGGCAACAGTAGCTCAGTGGTAGAGTGCAGGCTTTAGGAACTGATGAGCCAGAGGCTGTGGGTTTGAGTCCATCAAACCCACAGGGCATCGGGGAAGGCATCGGCCCTCAATCCCCCATGCTCCATCTAACTCTGTGGCCACCCCCACAACATAGGGACCAATCAGGACATGTAAAAATGGAGCCCTCACTGTACCTCCTGAGCCATGCCACCAGAGTGGTTGGGTTAAATGGGGCACGGATAGCTAATGAGGGTTAGCCGGAGGATAAGGCTGAGACATTTTTGACGAGGTAACAAATATCCGCTCATGCCATGAGTGCACCTTCCATCTCTTCTACCTGTTCCAGAACAGGTCTGACTAATGAGCTGCAAGGCAAGAGGAGGAGAACACGGCTGATGAGAATGTCACACATCCATGTTTGATCAGATGAGGTCAACGGAGACGAATCGAGAAGGACAGATTGTGGTCCCTCCTGCTGTTCTTCTGAATGTGTAGCACGGGGACGCCACAAGATACCTGCACTAAAGCAACACAGGTCTTGAAAAAACACTTAGTAAAAGGTCACCGCTAACATTCAGTTAAAAATGAGATCATAAGTCGATTATTGGTGTTGTCCAATGGCAGACAGCATATTAATTGCTTTATTTCCACTAGGGCTATCAAGCGTCCTCTAAAGGGCAGTGCCTTAATTTGAATAATATATAGAGGCCATTGAACGTACATAACATCAAGGAAATATCATTACCACAACCAGCACAGCCTTCATTCCCACTTACAGGCACAAACACCGAGTTACTTTAATATTCCTCCAATTAGGCACAGCAAGAACGTCCACAACATGCTGAATGATTAATTCTCTAGACTGCAGGGGTGCAGGAGCGATATCTTCTCCCACCTACTGTAAGTGAACAATTGTATGCCGGAAAAACACATTTACTTCCTACGCTCATCCCTCAAGTGACCCTCCATTAAGCCAGTTATGAGATTAATTTTCGGAGGGGATTGAATTGGAAAGGGACAACAAAAAGAATCTTCACAGGCATAAGAAAAATGTGACCAACTAGAGGAGAGTGCATTATGAAAAGAGGAAAAATTACCATCTAAAGCATGTTCCTCCGACAGACCCTGACATTTACTTACAATTTTCTTTTTAAGCAAGTATTTTCTGTGTTTTCCATGGTTGGGATATCTGTAGTACTTTTAAGGCCAATTGGTATGATTACCAATAAAAAGGCCAATGACTGCAATAATTGGTGATGTGTACTCTAACTGTGAATTCCTCTGAACTGTAAAATAAAATAAAATGATCCCTTATTCCCCTACCCGAATTCCCTGACATGCCTTCTGCTGGATCCGTCGCTTTCGATGCCCCCCTGGAGCATCGACAGGAAGGAGGAAGCTGTAGCATGTGTCTCGTCTGACATGACCACTAGCCCTCACTAGTCCACACATCATGGTCTGGTGGGGAAAGCACAGTAATTGGCCGTCGGAGGAGAATGAAGCAGAGTACTTTCCCTTCACTTAACCACGAGTGCTCAGACAACCCAGCTACTGAGCTACTGCAGCCAGATCACATCACTGTGTAATATTTTCAATGTCACCAACATTTAACAAAAAAATCAACCTTAAAGATAATTTTAGTTTTCTTTCTCAAGAAAACAACTCCATTCATATCAATCAATGTACCAGTCAGGACTGGTACCCAAGTATGAAAGTCTCTTTCTCGCTCTTGAAACATCATCAGATTGTTCACCACGTTGAAATGGGATTTATTAGCGAGTCAAAGTGTCCTTGAGTAAGAAAGACACTGTTCCCATAACTGCTCTGCCCTGTGATGGAGTGGTGGCAAGCCCAAGGCATTTCCCTGCCGTTAACTAATGAGTGCTGAGACAGGCTCCATCTCCCCCGCTACCTGACTCTGGATATGCGACCGACAATGAATGGATGGATGTTTTCCATCATTGTTCAGTGTGCATCTAGGTTCTACTGTGATTGAGCCATGGTCTCCTCCTATGCACCTGTTTGCCTACTCAGCTTAGCGCAAAGCTAGACTGTTTGTTTTATGTCTGTGGGACTGTAATTCGCCAAACGTAACCATGGCATCCATGCCTGTCATCATGGGCTTGCTCATAAAACACATGTGACACACAATGTGGAGACCTGCTTTCCCGACTGTGTTCTGTTGTGCCATTAGTAGGCAAAACAAATCCATTGGATACCACTGATGGGAGTGCTGGGCTGACAGGTTTATTCTGTTTTCTTCTCATCATTTTTAACATCTGCTCCCTTACGATGTTTCACCTTCACTGCATTTTTGCTGACATATTTTTGCACTTCATAGGTCACTGATCACTAACTATATTATATTTTGTATAGCTTATACTTTATATTCATCGCTTAGGCAGTACTTTTTATTGCTGATATTTTACACTTGAAATCCCTTTCCTGTTTTTATTGTCTGTATGCACCATTTGAGGCTGAAGCTATTGGAATTTCCCCGTGCTTCCACAATGACTATAAAGTTCTTGACTCGTGCCCCTGAAACTCACTTCACCTATTCTTTTAGATCAACGGTGGGATGATAATAATGGCTAGGGCAAAAGGGTGAGGAAATAATTTTGGACCTTATAACTGTCTTGCACAACTTCATTCAAGAGCATGATGAAAATGTTTCCTTTAACCGATAATAAAAGCAGAAACAGTAATGGTCAGGATAGTAGTGATGTAATGCCTTTTCACTGTTGCTCTCACCCCAACAGCGAGGATCTCGTCAAGTGGCCACACAAAATAGCAATCAGGGTAAGGGGAGCTTTTTAAAAGGTGTGACCGGTGAGGGGCTTCCTCAAAAGGCAAAAACAGGAAAAGGGTGTCCTATGCTCCTACTGCCTCCCCAAGAGGAAAGAAATGTGTGAGAATGTACAATTTCACATGCTTCACGTGGCAAATTTACAATTATTTGCAATTGCGAATGGTTTAGTTCTGCACTTTACCTTCATGAGGCTACATATTCTGAATGTGTATCATTCAATTGCTCATTATGAAAGTTTACCAACTCAAGCGATATGTGTGTTACAGATATATACATATACAAAAGTATATATGTATTGTTCTTTTGAATTCCCTTATCAGTCCGACAAGGCAAAATTTAGAATTCCTTGCATTTTAACTCATCCTATTGTATAGTAGCAGTGAGGTGCCACTATATGGCACTTGGGGTGCACTTAGGGGTTCAGTGTCTTGCTCAAGGACACCTCGACATACTTTCTACAGGACCGGGGATCAAACCTGCAACCTTCCGATTGCCAGACAACTGCTCTACCCACTGAGCTATCCTGCCCCTATATGGGATTAAATGTGTTTTAAAAACCCAATCATTAGGCTTAATTTTCTTCAGCAAAGAGAGTTGACAAAATTAATATTTTATGGCATGAGGTTTAACATCCTTTGCACATTAGATTAGTTTCTCCAAGATACTTTCTGGCTCCAGACCTCAGCAGAAGTGCTGTGTGATACCAGGTAGCATTACTTGGCTATACAACAGGCTACAGCTGCCCGGTCTTTCTACTGTCAGTAGAGCGAATGCAATGCTTGACTGTATCTACTAAAAAAAAAAACTCATCCCAACAACATTTTAAAAAGATCTGCTGCAACAATTGTCAAATTAAAGTAGAAACATTTGTCCTAAAATTGATCAAGATCTTTTCTGGACAAACGTGTCTATACTTTATTCGACAAATGAGTTCCATTGTCTTCACCGAGGTGAGAAGTAGTTGCGGAACTGAGTCAGACAGATGGACGTGACCATTCATCGAGTGACCGAGCTAGAACAAAGAATGCCCTCTGCTCGACACAGACACACACACACACACACACACACACACACACACACACACACACACACACACACACACACTGACAAACAGCCAAAAAGAGCAGCAATGAGAGCAAAAGTGTAGCCACAAAATGCTTGAGAATGACATGGGTCTCTTTCCTCATTAATTCTCTCTTCAAATACCAGGCAATATTTGTGTGCATGTATGAACACACAAGCATGTGCACATAGATGCTATGGCTCAACCAGTACTGAGGATGCTCTCTAGCCCCCGGAGCAAAAAGTCAGGGCCTGGACTGAGGAGATAAGTGCTGTGGGATACTGCCCAGAAAACAACACATGGACACACCAACAGCAGCAACATAACTCAGACAAGAAAATACACACCACAGTGTACTGCCATTCAGACGACAGCATCAAATTTACAAGCTAAGTGCATGGTACTCAATTTAATGCTCAGATCCGCATTTATGCACACTTAAACACGTCATCATCATCATCATCATCATCATAATCAAATGGCCTGTCGTAATGCGCTCCACTGGTGTGAGCCAAGAGGCATAGGAGTGTACGAACAAATGTATAAACACACCACAGGATCATTGAGTTACCTCCCCTGCTGAGGGCCACCTGTGGATTCTCCACAACAATGCTAATTACACAACTTACCACTGCTATAATACTGCAAGACATCATGAAGGAAAAACGAGGGAGGATGGAGAGAGAGACGGATGGGGGAAGGGAGGAGCTTAGATAGTAAAGAGGTTTAGAGGGAGGAACAAACATGAGTGATGAGAAAAAGTTGATGAGGATAGAAAGTGAGGACGGAAAGAAAGAGAAAAGGTAGATGAAAGTGAGAGACACGTGGAACGGCCAAACCAAAATTAGACGTGGCTCCGAATGCGCACAAAGCGAATGAGCTTGGGATATAGGCAACTTCCATCCGCAGCAGCTGACTCGGGCAAACGGGGTTTTCTCAAAAAACGATTGTTCACGGCTCAGCTTTAGTAAAGATATTGACCCTTGTTTTCATTTACGCAAGTGCGGTGCATTAGGAGTCACAGGGAAGTCCGCTTGTTATTAGAGGCTGGAGGAAAGAGCGATCAAAGTGAGCATCCGTCTGTGGTGGTATAAATGTGCGTGTGGTCAACTCACCAGCTTCTTCCTCTTGTCGTGCTCGGTAGGTGGCTCCTCATCATCGCTGAGCTTAGGTTCCTCAAAATGGCTCATCAGCATGCAGCTGCAGACAGAACTGAATGTTAATAATTTCAAACAAACCAGCATGGCAGGAAACAATTTTAGAAAAGATGTGCACATACAAAAAGACATATACGGGTGTACTATGTACACACATGCCTTTCTAGTAGTTATACATACTATACTCCTCTTTCAGACAAATAGAATCCCTGCCATCACAGACTCTCATTCTAACAGTACTGCCTGGTTCATCTGCATGCAGAGAGGAACACAATGAACTAAAACCTCTGGGCTCTTTCCTGGAGTATGTCTGGAGTCTAGTGTGAATAATCCCATGAATGCCTCTATAGGACTGACGTCCCGCATAAACACAGATACATCTTTTCCCCCACAAATAGTAATACAGATATACAGATGTGTACACGCAAATAAGTGGAGATGTGCATACATGTCAACAAGAGTACATCAACAATGGGCTTGACGGTCTAGCTATTATCTAGCATGTGACTGATTAGCATCAACAATTCTTATGGAAATTTAAAAGGGAAAACAAGGAAACCCACTTTATTGGATCATTGTGGTATGACGAGGATATTTATCCTCTGTATTTAACCCATCCTATTCTATAGGAGCGAGCCCTTGGCTCAAGCTCCCTCTCTTCAACATTATACTCGTAGAACTGCGTGTTTAAAAGTCAAATAGAAAACTTAAATAATAGAAGTCATGCAGATGTAAGATTCATACATAATTCAGCGGCATAAGCGATGAATCCTTTGTCAGAGACTGAACTTAGTGCATTGAATCCTGATGACTTATCGGCTGCATTGCATCTCAATAAATAGCTTATTCAACCCCCCCCCTTCCACACACATTAGATGGCCACAAACAAATTATATAATGTATCTGTCAGTCCCAACACACTCGAAACATATCACACACACACACACCACACGCACACTCACACTCACAATACAGTACAGGGCCAAATGTATGTATGTGGATACCCCTTCTAATTAGTATGTCTGGCTATTTCAGAAACACCCACTGCCAACACATGCATAAAATCAAGTATAAAGCCATGAAATCTCCATAGAAAAACATTGGCAGCAGAATAGATCGTACCAAAGAGCTCAGTGACTTTCAATGTGGCACTGTCATAGCAAACCAACTTTCCAACTTGTGAGTTGGGAGCTAGTTCCACTGGCTTACACGGAGAGAGCCCTGACTTCAACCCCATCCAACACCTTTGGGATGAACTGAAATGCTGAGTGTGAGCCAGGCCTTCTCCCAAACATCAGTGCCCGCATCACTAAATGCTTTTTGTGACCGAATGGGAGAGAATACCAGCAGCCATGTTCTGAAATTTAGAGGAAAGTCTTCCCAGAAGAGTGGAGGCCATCATAGCAGCCAGCAGACATATTAATGCCCATGATTTTGGACACACAAACATTCGAGTGTGATGTTTGTGTGTCCACAGAGTTTTAACCATGTTTGTTTATGTGTGTGCGTATGTACTAATCAGTGCATCTAGGTGAATAAGTTAATCACAGTACACAATTAAAAGTGTATTAATATAACACGTTTAAGAACATATTGTTACAAAGTACTTTACATACAACGTTGGAAAAAGAAGAGTAAACAATAACATGAATAAAAGGCAGATTAAAAGTGACAGACCAAGTTAAAACCAACAACAAGTCAAGGCAAAGGCTGGCTTAAAAAAGATGGGTTTTTGGAAGCACGCTTAAAACAGTTGAAAAATTCCACAGATCTATTGGCATGGGGAAGATCATTCCAGAGACTTGGGGCTAAAACCGCAAAGGTGCGGTCACCCTATATTTAGCAGTTAGAGCAGGGGATGGACAAAAGACAGAGGTTTGAGGATCGGAGTGGTCAAGAAGCAGGGGAGTGAGAAGATCAGAAATATAACTGGGTGAGGTCATGTGATGATTTAAATGTGTCGCTATTTTCAAATATTTAAAAGCACAGAATAAATTAGAAGGAAATTAAAATCTAAAAATAACAGGCCTTATTAACCTTTCATTAGCTAGACAAGTCTATGTTAATCAACAAACTCCACTGCCTATCATTTTTTGAAGAGCTCTGTTTTTACCGTCTGCTAATTCGCCCACAGCTTGGGGTGTGGAAGCAGCAGGCATGGGGACCGAGCATCCTGAATTACATTGGACTTGCGCAGTATTGTGTTCAAAATAATGGACTAAAAATGTCACTCCATTTAGCTTAATTGCCGCTATGCCAACGCAGTGCTGGTGCAACAATAATGGAGGGTGAACACGGGCTGCACTTGATATCAAGTAAATACCAGGTCGCAGAAGAACGCTTGAAATCTGTTGACAATGGCTCAGTGGGGTGTACATAGGCAGAGTAAGTGGGCAGGGTCACTGCAGACTACTGATTGGCCAGGGAGAAATTGAACAGCTTTTCAGATCCTGAAAATACCAGAGCGAGACTCATGAAATCTAGAATCAGAGTCAAAATGTATTGGCCATGTAGCATGCATCAAGCATGCATCAAGACATTGGCCATGCAGGCTTGCACAAACGTAGAATTCGATTCTGACTTTGTGGCTCTCACAGCGTACTTAACATAGAAAAACAAACAACAACCTTCAGAAATATACACAAGGGATGACTATAGACAAACAAAATAGGAGGCAATAAAGCACAATGGTGCAGAGAAGGTATCAGAGATGCTGAAATAAATGCTAGCAAGCTACTTGAATACATGCCTGAAGTAATTAGACATGAGACCGCATACCAGCACACACACAATTTACAGTGCCGCGGTAGTTCAGTGATGGAGCACGTGCTTCGGGTACTGACGAGCCAGAGATGAACCCACCGTGGAGAGTCCGAAAGGGCATCTGGCCTTAATCCCCCAAGCTCCACTAAAGTCCGTGTACAATTTACATTTATGTAGATGTAAAAAATGGAACTTATTCAACATTATTAAGCGTTCATTTGGATGACAGCTCACAGAAGGGAAAAACGTTTTATTGGTGTAAAGTGCTCTGTAGCGCCAACCGGAGGGGAGGAGTTGGAACACGCTGCATGAAGGGTGTGATAGGTCTGCACTGATGCTGCCTGCCCGTTTCCTGACTCTTGAATGGAGTGCTTGTTGGCACCAATGATGTTCTCTACAGTTGTAGTCTCTCCCTTTCCTGTTTGGGTGGCCAATTTGAAACAGAAAGGCTGAACTGGGAATCACGGGGGGGGGGCA
>OMLC01011151.1:1721-19034 GCA_900302585.1 Regalecus glesne | reverse complement strand
TATCCCAGAGACTGACCCAGCAGTAGGACACTCAGGGGGTGACAAATGGATTTTTCTTTTAAACCTCACCAATGTTCCACATGATAGAATTGTTCAACGTTTCCCGCCTCAATGACAACATTAGACTTCCAAACGTAGACTTGCCTTAAGTTCACCACAGTTGTCTTCTGCTAGAAGACTGATGATCATCCTCTCACTCCACGGGACCTCTTCCTCCGTCTGCCAACACACATTCTCAGGATGTCCATCACAACACTGGATGGCATTTTTCATTTTGACTGTTTTTCATTGATCTGTAAAATACTGTGTAAATATTTTTCTATGGAGGATCAAGTGTCTTTTTGGATGTGTGACTCATTTGTATTTGAAATTAAAGCTCATGTCTGTATACATGGTGTACAGTAATAGCAGACCACATTCTTTCTCCCCTCCACAAAAACACGTTAGGAAATCAGCTAATGGTGTTCCAAGTCTTGGTCAGAGGGACTTCAGCAGCAGTGGTGCTCGAACCTTTGGCCTTTTGTGCTGAGCAGTGTCACACGCTGCTCCTCCAGCAGCACTGGACAGCATGTCCTGTTATCCTGCTTCTGTATTATGCTGCAATTACCAGTAAAGCAACATGGGGATCCTTCACACGGAATCCCTAAGTTTCATTCCTGTTAACTTACTGTCCCAATTTAGAAAGAGGAAAGCTCTCCATCTTACCACTCCTATGGGGGTGGCAGTGGGGGGGGCAGACCTCTGAATGTTGGCCCTATGGCTGGTGTTAGCAGAGAGCTGCTGACATGATGGAGAGAAGGAAGGCGGACATACTGTGTGTGCAGGAGAGCAGAAAGAGAGTCAGGCCAGGAGCACAGGAGGTGGTTCAGACTCTTCTACCATGGTGCAGATAGGAGACATGGCGGACGGGTGATCCTGAACCTTAGATGTAAGTTATGCATGTGCATGGTTGCATCAGATCAAGCAGCGATGGAGCAGCAGTGGTGGAGCGAGCTGGGGAGTGGATGGAGAGAGCGGGCGGCCATTGCAGGAACATTCTTCCATCGTTTTCAATCGTCACAACCGCAAGAAGTCTCTCACCGTGGTCGAAACGGTGCACCGTTCTCTTTCTTCAGGTAGTGCGCAGTGCATCCTGGGTAGAGGGGGGTTGCAGGAGGTGAGGTCAAAGGTGAGGTCAAGCCCCTCATGGATCTCACTGCTGTTTATGGTGAAAACACGTCATGATGTCTTCTGGAAGATGGCCCTAGTTTTCCTCGAGACTTGAGCAAGGGGCCGGCTGCAGAACTTCAGCCAGAGGAGTCGTGGGGTGCAGAAATGGAGACACACAGTCAATGCAGCTTATGGCTGTAAAGGAAGGGCCTCACATAAAGTTGAAGGCTGGACAAAAGGTCTAAAAGATTTTCCAAACTTCACTGAAACTCAGTAAAAGCCTGCTGGACGATCCAGAAACAATGCCTGACAAGAGATCAGTAAAAGCAAAGAAGATGAAGACGCATGTGTAGAAGTTTTGTAGAGGCCTCACCAGTACAGCTAGAGTGAAGCCAGGAGTCCCGACCATTCCGCTTCCATGAAGTCTGTGAAACATTGAGTCCAGGAGCACCCGGTTCAGTCAGAGAGACATGTCTGATGCTACAAACGCTGCTGTGCAGCAGGACAGGGGCCTTAGGGGATCCAACCAGAGTAGAAACCAAAGGTTTCATGGTGGGTCTTCACAACAACAGTAACAAGTGACATCCGTTACTTCCAAAGATGAACCTGAGAAAACCGATCGGTGTTCTTCTCAGTACACAGCACGTGTACTGAACACCCTTCTGGTTGAGGGTTCCCCTCATCAGCATCACCATCATCAGGCCTAATGCACCTCTCATCCTCCATTCAAGTCTCCCCTATTTCTACATCCCATGACTCCTCCGGCTGAACTTCTGCAGTTCGCCCCTTGCTAGCTTGTTGAAGATAACTAGAGCCCTCTTCCAGAGGACATTGTGAAATGTTTTTGCTTTAACAGTGAAATCCGTGATGAACTTGGTGTACAATGTAGTTTGGAACTTGGCTTGAGTGCCTTTCCCCCTCCTCACCAGGATGCATTGCATCCCACCTGAATAAGAGAAACGGTCTATTCCAGGCTCACAGGTCCAGTGGTTAGCAAGATTAGCAGCAGCCATGAGCCAACACATGCTCCCCTCATGATGAGCGTTCCTGCTTTCAGATGGGACAGAAAGCATCTTCCACAGATGAAGATTTTCCCTTCTGAACCGAGCAGACTACGACAGGGACATCCACCGACACGGGGTGAACAGTCTGGCCAGTCTTTTATTGTCAACAGAATTACACAAAAGCAAATTAACACCGACGAAAAATTAATCATTAGGGCGATCAATACTTATAATGAGTCTTTTCTCTCGAAGTGCATTTAAAACTCTGCAGGCCTCAGTCTTTTTAAAAGCCCTTTAAACAAACAGAGGACCCTCAATGGGAAGTCAATTCCTTCTCAACAGCAGCTTGAATGCCCAACAATGCTTTTAAAATACTCTTTTTTAAAAGTAGCCTGTCTAAAAGTCACACACGGCGGTCTGAGGGGTCGGAGGGAGGACATCTAGGAACGTATTGCACAGGAACACTCACGGGGTGCTCTCAGAAAACCATCCCAGGAACTAATGCTCAGCTCCGATTCATCTGGACTCCATTCTGACTTCAGAAACATTTTAAGGCTTTTCTCCACATTCCTTTAACAACCTGAGGCCACGCCCTCCTCCGTAGCCAATCAGAGGAGTCCCATTGCATCTTTTCTTCTTGATCGGAAACACAGTCCAAGCTCATTCAATTCAGACATCACTTTAAATCAAGTTCTGCAATTAGCAAAGAATTCCTGATGGGAGAGCTGAAGGAAAAGGAAACTCCCCACTTCTCTGAGCTGCAATGTTCTCTCGTGACAGATCTGCTCAAACTAGGTCTGGTTTTCATGAGTCCATGTGAGAGGAGTCCTGCCAAAGGGGCCATTATTCCAATTAGTGAAAAGCAAAACTTACAAACTTTCAGCTTATTTTAGAGAAGCACTGATAATCATGCTCTGCAGAGAGAAGCTGGGATGACTTGTAATGATAATCAGCCTCAGCTGGAAAGTGTTTCCAGACAGGCAGTCATCTGTGAGGAGCCACAGTTTAGGTCTTTCTGGAGGGGAAGACGCAGGTAGACAAACTTAAACAGAGTGCAAAAGAAGCTAAAGTGGCATTTTCCCCTCAGACCAGATTAGTGAAACTAAATGAGTAAAGTTCAGATCCCTACTCTTAATCAAACATGGTGATTTAAAAGAAAAGAGAAACGGTAAAGTGCCCCTTCAAGGCTGGTGCAAAATGGATGGATTTGGCTGCGCACACACGCGTGCACGCACACACACACACACACACACACACACACACGCACACACACACAAAATATTTAGAGTTGCAACCTGGACTGTCCCCTCCCCAACAGTCCAGTATCCCCAGTCAGTATTTTGGTTACCAAAGTGGCTCCACCAGTGTCAGTGCATTGGTCCCAGAGGCACATAGCTCAACTAAAACATCTTAAAACAGGACAGCAACAGGTGGTTCTGCCATTAAAGGGCTTATTTCAATAAAATCACTACTCCAACTCATCTCCCTGATATCTGTGGTAAATATACCAAACCATCAAAGCAGATGGGGGAGCCTGCAGTAATGTGGGGGGAGCAACAGTATTACTTGGCAATCAGTTTCAAAAGCAAAGCAAAAGTGACGTACTCTTGCAACCTCTGGCTAAGAAAACCAGAGAAGATCTCAAGCTAAACCAGCAGCCTCCAAGAGCAGCAGAGTCTCTCGCTGAAAGCTGCACTCGTAGGCAGGAAGCTAAATGTGGATTTAAGAGTATTGCTGCAGACTCAGTGAATGTGTTTTCTATCCGTCTTGGTGCAGAACAGACGGGGTTTGCCACAGCAAACAGGAAGTGTTGACAGTCCCGCAGTCTGAAACTCATCTCCTCTGATTAAACCTCCTGTGGTAAACCCCACCTGTCTGGGGCGCTCCATACACTAAAGCAAACGGCAGTCTGAAAGGGAGAGGCAAGTCACTACAATCATCACTGTCATGTTGTGCTCCTTTTCATCTCCTCCTCTGCAGCTTGCACTAGATCCCGCCTCCCTCGTCTTCCTGTTCCTCCATGTTCCTTCGTGCCATCTTCTCCCGCCGCTCTGCCAGACGCTGACACCGCGGACAGTCTCTACCCACCCGGAAGCAGCCGCGATGGTAGCAGGCGTGGCACTCTGTGAAGACAAAAACAGACAAAGCAGGTTATCACCAGCACAACACAGGAGTTATGAAACATGCTGAGAGGTGGCTGCAGTGTGAACTCCCCAACACAGAGATCCTTCAGCAGGGACGCTGTTCTCAGCTCCACCCTAACCAGTTTCACCACTTTCCTGAACAACCAAGGAAGCTGTGATAAAACCACCCCACACATCCAATCACAGGCTGCCCTGAAGGAGGTGGGTGGAGAGACGACTATAAAAGAAGAAGAGGCATCCTGGCCAGAGGCAGGAGGAGGGAGGAGGAGACACGGCTCAGGTAATGGAGCACAGCGCTCACGCAGGCAGCTTCACCCAAATCCTTCCCAACATGGAGACTCTCAACTCAGCACAGCACCGAAGGTTTTAAGGAAACGACAAGCAACGGAAATTCTGAAATGGTTTATTTCATCCTCACATGCAGTCTGAGAAATTCAACAATAAAGCAATGAAAACTTAAGATTTCACAAAACACAAACGTCAAATAAAATGATGAAATCAAAATGACAACTATACAGAAGAGGCAGCACAGTAGTGAGTCACTGTTCCATCTCCACCTGAGCAGAGTTAATGTGTAAACACCATAACGCTCGATGAGAGGCGGCACACTCTGGTGTCAACCTCCAACATGTGAGCGTCAGCAGCCGCCCATGACAACCAGAGAGAAACCGGGTCTATAGGAAGACTGAGCAGCAAGAACCAAAACTTGAACTGAGACACCACAGACCTCCGCAAGAACACGTCACCCACGCACAAGCCAGAAAACTCCTACCAGCCAAGAGCCGCCAGGCACTAGACCTCTACAAGGAAAGCCCACAAAGTCACAGTGGAACCTGCACCGAGCAGCCAACAGAGTGGAGGAAGGACAGAAATCAAACACCACCAGCTATGAGAAGAAGAGTCAGACATGACCAGAATGATAAGGCCATATCAGCCGGGACAGCATTGAAATGTTGGCCAGCAGCTGATGGAGAAGAAGGTGCAAAACGTGAAAAGTGTCAGTGCAGAAATGGTCAAATGAATAAGAATCAGGATGGAAATAAGAAAGACAAACTATTTGGAGGGCAACACATGAACAGACCCTCAACCCAGAGGTGAAGACCCAGTATCAAAACTAATTCCTAAAGAAGCAAGTTATTAGATGGTGGTTCCTCTGAATCACAAGGCATCCATCTGCTCCTCCTCTTTATCCAACACACAAAGACTCTGGACCAGACAAATCCAATCTGACCCAACTCCTCCTTCACATCCAGCTGAGGTTGCTATTCTTCCTCCAACACGTGTGTCAGTTCAGCATGGAGTCTGTAGATCATTTTGCAAACGCTTTGACTTTAGTCAGGCCGTTCTGTGACTCGACTCCTTGACTTTTCTCTGGTTCTCTGTGAGGATTGATCCAGGTTTTAAAAGCAAGCTGAAGCACGATGCACGTCAGCCTCTCTTGTCTCACTCACTCCTTTACTGCTGGCACATCTCCCGTCGCTGTTCTGTCTCCATCTTCCACAGTGTCGTCTCTCTCTTCTCCCCTCCTCTTCCTCTCCGTGGTTTCTCTCCTGGCCCTGCGAGTCTTGCGGGATCTCCAGTTACTCTGGACTTCTTTTACCTCCTTCTCTGTGTGCGTAGCTCCATCCCATGGATTTGAGCCTCTGTGGAAGAGGACAGGAAGCTTGGGAAACTGTGCTGTTCTGACAGCAGGTGAGTCGCTCCCTCTCTCGCCGCCTGCTCTCTTTGTTCTCTCTGCTGTCTCATCCCTCTCTTGCTCTCTTTTTAGAAAGTTCTTCATTCTTCCACCAATCCCTGAAAGCATCACAAATCCCTTCCTCTCCGTTTCCCCTCTTCTTCTCTCATCGGCACTCGTGGTGGTTTCGTCATCGCTGGTCGGTCTCTGAGCTCCGCCAGCATCTCTCCCAGAGATGCTTTTCATCAGTTTATTCAACTGAAGCACTTTTAACATATTTCTTTTCTCTATTCTACCTCCTTCATCAGCGGCTCCCTCGCTCTTCTCCTCTCCTCCTTCGCTTGGATCCAACTGCTCATCAGGCTCTGCCTTGTCTCCTCCAACCATCTCCTCTTCCACTTCCTGTCCCGTGCTACGAGACCAGATGTGGGCCAGTCTCTGAGATTTAAGCACTTTCAAAATATCCCACGCCTCCCTTTTCAGCCCCCTCCTCTCCTCCACATCACCACTCTCCTCTGTGATCTCTTCTCCACTGCTCTCCTCCTCCCCTCCCTCTCCCTCCCTCTGGCCCAGTGACAGAGCCCTGGCCAGTCTACGGTATCTGGGGAACTTCCACTCTCTCCAGCGGTGTGTGGAGGGGGACCAGGGTGAGGGGGCTTGTGGGCGGCTGAGGCCAGCCACCAGCAGATGGCGCTCACCTTCACAACGTTGGCACTTGTTCAGCTGGAAGGGGAAGATGATGTCTTTGTCATTCCCGCAGAACTCGCAAACAAAGCCTTTGGCCTGGCATAGCTGAGAGAGAGAGAGAGACAGACAGAGAGAGGCCAGAGGTTACAGGTTATAGAAAGACTCAGGTCAGGGTTTGGAAGTCATTAAAAAAGAATCAAACTACCTGTTTTTGTTAATCAAAATAAATTTATCGATACAAACATTTTAATGCAACTATTCCTTACAACAGTGGTTCTCACCCAGGTCCTGGGGTTTCTAGTCTACCATGATATTCATTATGTGGTGTCACAGCCTCCCAGACTGAAGGCTAAACAACTGGAACCAAGACCCCAAACCAGCTCAAGGAGCAGAAAAGGGAAAACGGGGAAGGGGCAACATCCATCCATCCAGATCTTATTAAAAATTAACATGAAAGCAGAATAATTCACTTCAGATCTCTTCCACTGGTTAAGAGGTTTCTACCTTACGCTTAACAAGAAACCAAATGTGTTCATCCAAAATGAAGACATCTCCAGAATAGTTATTTCTGTATTACTCTGTAAGTACATGACACATGGTGAACATACTCATCCTGCTGCCTTTTCCTCCAGGCTGGAGCAAAGGCTGAGCAGTCCAACATCCCTACTAGTGGTACCTGGGGGTCTGACTGAGAACCAGTGTCTTAGAAAGTCTGAGCTGATAAAGGGGAGCAAATGTTCATTGTCACATTTCTCTACTAGACGTCTTCTGATTCCAGACCCATCCTAGTATGCAGGACAGATGGGTGGGGAACAGACGCCAGACTCTATCCATCAGGCCCAATACATTTTTCTAAGAAACGGCCTAATAGAAATGTGCTTTATTGATTTCTGTTAATTCATGTTTTCCTGCTCTTTAAATATTGGACTAACTTACTATATATATATAACATGTTGGCAGGCCTAAACCTAGACTTAACCACGGTGTTAAACAGTGGAAACAGGTGAACCAGTTAAAAAAGCAGACAGAAGTCGTACCACACAGTCAGCTACATGCGTGGAGCCAAGTTTGAGCAGCTCTTTCATGCGGGGTGCCAATTCTCCATTACGTACGGCGGTGAGGTCATTGAGAGAGAAGAGGTGGAGGTCCTCAGTCAGGTGACCTGGCAGAACGTCGAACTGGTCACGCAAACTGAAGAACAGACACATGGATGTAGTATGAGTCTGCTGAACAAATAAACTAAACATGACATGAACCTCAGGGAGGTCCAACCCGTGTTGTCATCCATCACAGGGAAAACACATTTTCACACCATTTCTCGTCTCACCCTTTAGCCAGGCGGCAGGTCTTGAGGAGGTTTTTCATGTGAAACAGCTGCACTCTTAACACCTAAGCAGAAAACAGGAGGAATAAGCTGTGATCATCTCCTGAACACGAGTCTGCTCTGACACCCAAAACTCAGGCTGGTCTGTGAAGTCGACAGTGGCATTAAACTGTGAACAGCAAGTTTTCCAGGGAGGACCCAGGCTTAAGATCTCCATTAACCCCTCCCGCTGTCCACTCACCCTGACCGTCTCCAGAGCTTTGTTCTTCTTGTACAAACCGCTGTTGATGTCATTGGGGTTGAAGAGGGGGTCCCCAGCAATCTTGCTCAACAAGTCCCTGGCAAAGTTGCTGACATAGTATTTACTGAAGTCCCACTTCCTGAGCACACGGCCGGGGACAACCGCCTGGGCGTTCTCATGGCAACACTGGCAGAAGTAACGGCCGAGGTATTCACAGTAGCGCAGTCGCTTGAGGTAATCTGGGAACAGAGGAAAGGGGGTCAGGATGGGTCAAGCGATGCATTGTGGGATCAGATATTTTGGTATCTCTTCACCAGCAAGCTAGCGACTGAGGACAACCGGACTAACAGGAAAACAAAGAGCAGGACTTGGCATCATGACTCTTGAGTTCAAATGGAAAAAGTTAATAAACAGGCCAGTGATGCTCTTTCTTTGCCAGGTTATCTTTACTGGAACTGGTTTCCCATCAGAAAATGAACATCTGGGTTCAGTGTTCATACCAGTCAAAATAATACAAAATTCACAAAACATTCATCAGGTCTGCTCCACATGATGTCTTCTCTTGAGTTCCTCTGTTCTACCCCTGGCTCACCAATACAAATTCTATTTCATTTAGAAGATGCTTTTATTTAAAGCAACATACATCTGAGAGTTAGCTACACTGTGCATGGGCCAGGAATCAAACCCAGGTCTCCGCTTGGCAGGTGAATATTCTACTACTGAACCTCTAACACAATCATTTCCCCTCTGGTGCTCCAGTTCAGTCATTTTGTGTTCCCTGCCCATTCTGCTCTTTGGAGCTTTGTATAGAAAATAGAGGATTATTTTCATCTACAGCATCATCACCTGGGTCAATGCGGATGCCACAGCCAGCACAGCGGTAGTTCTGTTTTGCCACCACCATCTTCCTCCTAAGAGGAGAAAAGAGGAGGAGGAGGAGAGTGATAGGACACATAAAACTAAAGAGGTAGACAGACAGTGATTTTCAGTGGTCATCTTTAACAAAAGGGGAATCCCATCAGTACTCGGACACAAATACCTCCGAACAACTCAAACTCTACCTTATGGGTAATGTCATCCATAAATTCTGAAGCTGCTCCATAGACAATGAATGGGTGACTGATTTTCTGAGATTCTTTTTGTGTTGTGGTGTAGCTCCTCTCCCAGTAACCGCCATCATACATCCCAGTATACTGAAAACACCAGTAGGACTAAACCCTGTGGTGGCTGTTCAGGGCTATTGTCTCAAATCAGAGGTTGTTTTAAGCTAACTTTCAACTCTACACAGAATATACGAGTCAAAGTAAAAGACAAAAAGTAACGTAAAACAAAGTGACAAAGAAAAAAAGACAGTCCTAAAGAGGAAGCTGAGGGGAGGTTTTTATTAAAGTCGGTATGGACTCACTTGGGGGCCGGGTGGATGTTGAAGATGATCTGCGGCCGGGGTGGCGCCCACTCCAGGTTACCTCGCACACGGATCCTCAGCTTGTAGATATCAGCATGCTCGCCATCATCAGGAGAGATGGGTAGAGAGTCTGGAATGGGGAGCAGCTGGGAGGAAGCAGAAGAACATGAAGAGGTCAGTGTAAAGAGGCTTCTGCTAGTTATTAAGAATTCATTCATTCATTCTAGTTAATCCAAGACAGGATCATGTGGACTAGAATCTATCCCAACATGCACTGGGTAGGTGGCAGGGGGACATCCTGGACAGGTCACCTGCCCATCACAGGACACGCAATCATTCACTTTTTCCATCGCTATGGACAATTTAGATTCTCATTCACCTGACACATTTAATGTGGACACATTACCTGGATCCTCAGACAGAAAGATCATTTGCCTCCTCACCACCACCCTGCCACTCAGGGTTTCATGTTTAGCATTTCATTCATTTGTATTTTGACATATATACCTAGAATTCTTAAGTGTTTATTTGTTGTCATACAAATAGTATTAAACTATTCTGAAATGTGATGTGGCAAAACTACATGATAAAGAAACATTATAATGTGCTCTGGTGTGTTAATGGCTACGTTTGGTCCAATTAAGAGTATCAGAGTGTGTGACCGTGTGTGAGTGAATGTTTGAACAAGTGCTAGTGTGTGTGTTTATATGTACCTTCTGTGGAGCATCGTGTTCTGGTACCAGCCAGTCGAGCTCTGAGGCAGCAGGAAGTTGCATCCCCTCGAACTGTCTGAGGAGACCCATGGCCACAGACTCTGCTGAATTGGACTGTAGCAGCGACCGAGAACTGAAGAAAGATTTTGTTACATTTTTATCAAACTCCCCTTTCTAAAACAAACAAAACATCTAGAACATTTTATGAGGCCTTCAGAATATAACTTGATATCTTTGGTCAAATGTTTGGCTCTGATGTTTTCCTGAGTTGAGTGACACAGCGTAACACCCACAAGCACACCTTCTTTTTCCATCTCCACCTGCAGAACTCTGAAAAAAACTATCCCAAGCCTAACAAGAAATGACACTGGGGGGGGCAGGAAGTGGCAAGCTTACTCACATAGAGTCTGAGCTGAGGAAAGACCTGCTGCTGGATGTCACGCTGCGCTTGATGTCTGCATCTGGAAGAGAGGCAGACGGCAACATGGCAGTTCCGTTTACCATAAAGAGAAAACCAGAACCTCTTCAACACGGAGAGTTTAAATGTTTTATCCAAAGACAGTTTTTTTCCCCCGGGAGGGAAAATCCACCATCAGTAATACTATTTGACATAGCGGTTTATAGCTGAGTCAACTTAGCATTCACAGTTAAACTCTATAGGTCTAAGATGAGAGAATTAGAGACATTGACCTCCAGTTAAAATAGAACATCTGAAACCCCTCCAAACCCCTCCAGTCAACAAGAATTTCATATCTAAATCACATCTCCAGTTCCACTCAAGCATATTCTGCATTTCTTTCCAAAACATCAGCCTGTCATGTACCCAGAGAATAGCTATATTATTAATCTAAAGAGTTCTACGAGCAGCAGACAGGAAATGAACAAGCCGGGTCATTTGAAGCATGCAGATAAACAAGCAGGTTTCTGCAGGCCTGGGTCTCAACTTTCAGAACAAATGCCATATTCCAACACTAAAGAACTGGATGGACCAGTTCAGATGGAGTAAAAAGCCAGTGTTTGGGACAGATTCTGCACAGAAAACGGTTCCCAGCTTTATGATTATAGCAGCACTGATGGATTTTTACCTGTGCCAAGTTATGTGTTCTCACCTGACAGGGCTGATGGTTTTGAGAGAAACATTGGCTCAACTAAGTTTATGTCTTTTTCTAGAACATAGCAGAAAGAAAAGCACAGCAAGGAGGCTCAAACGTCTCTCCTCATCAACAAAACCTCCACATCCACTACCGGGAGCACCTTGAGAACGTGGATCAAGGAGTGAAAGGTCAGGTATTGGAGGGAGGGACACATGGTTAGCTGGATTAATGGATGAGCATACATGCAAATATAAGTAACATAAGTAAAGCCCTCTAGCAGTTGTGGCCATAGAATAAAAGTGGCTACTTCACTACGGTTTCTGCCAGCCTTCCTGAGTTAACATGCAGACACGTGCTCTACCACGACTCTGAAGCACCAAGCGACAAACACCTGCGAGAAGCACCTTAGCACACACATCAGTCAGGACAGGAGGAGATGGGCTCCATTCCAAATAGAAACCTTATATCCTTCCCACAAACCTCTGCTTCCCAAAACAACCATAAGAAGAGAAATTATCTGCCCCTCATAGTGGGTATACATGCCAATATTATATACATAGAGGGAGGAAAAGAGCGTCTAAATGATGGAGACTCATGTAGAATGAATGGTTAAGTGGCCAGGTGCTGGCTCACCCTGTCTTCATGTGAAGACCACAGGGGAGAGCGTCTCCCTTCTCTTCAGACTCTGGTTGGTGAAAGTGTTGAAGACAGCTGGGTGGTTTAAGACAGAGGGTAAGGAAAGGAAACATATTCTGGGTTTGGAATGGAGCCTGCAGGCTCCTCAGTCCAGAGCCTCTGCAGGTACCTGAGAAGAGGGAGGCGAGTGACAGCGAGAGGCCACTCTGGGACACCTCCAGCAGGGAGCGACCCTCAAAGCCATCTGGAGACAGAAACTGACACTCAGCACCACCAAAACACATACACACACTGCAACTGGTGGACATGCATGGACCTAACCACTGGAGAAGTAATGCTCAGTAATCTAGGTGAGGAAATCACAAAAAAAGGGTTTCAACTCATCTGGACACAACGTTCAAGGAGAAAGGGTCATCACATACGTGACCTCTTCAGTCTCAGCTGATTGCAGGCATGTATCCCCAGTTGCAGAGCAGCTGCAATCACAGCATCTGTCTCCATCTTACAGTAATGTGACTGAAACTGTTCCCCAGTCCTCCCTGACTGGGTCACATAGACATTGCAACTCAGGTTAATTAAATAAAATAGAATAAATTGATAAATAGATTCCCTCATCAGTCTCCCAAATGTGGATTTCTCTACATTTTAACCCATCCTATTGTATAGGAGCAGTGAGCTGCCACCATGTGGCGCTCAGGGAGCAGTTCAGGGGTTCAGCGTCTTGCTCAAGGACACTTTGACATGCCTACTACAGGGGCTGGGAATCAAACCACCAACCATCCAATTACTAGATAACTACCGTGCCTCCTGAGCTATGCCGCCCCAGGTTTCTCTCAACAAATGTTGTCTCCAGATGAACCAATTCAACCTTCTGACTGTGGACATGCTGTTAGTATGCATGAAATGTATGCACAGCATTACTTGCTCAGCTCCCTAAACCAGCCATATGCAGAACTTTTGTTTTTCAGCAATTCATCACCTCTTTTGTCTACATCAGGTCTCAGCAGCCCTAACCACCACACTTCTTCATGAACCCATCAGGAAGTCAGCTTTCACGACTGCAAACCCATTTGGTCCTGACCTCAGCTTTTCTGCACTGATCAAGTCTACTAACACATCTCTTACCCTCCAAAAAACAGGTAACAACCTCCAAAACATGGCTGCTGGTTCCAGAGCGTTTATGGCTGGTGGCAGAACACAGAGGTGCTCCTGGTTTGGCTCCGAGGAGGACATGGAGTGGGCTTTGATGACTTCATGAGTTATGGCTGACAAAGGAATGAACCGACTCCTATGACATGGATATGTTCTCAACCAGACCTCCTTCAATGCGCTTCAAAAATCAGTTCCGGTAATAGAACCTGATTCCATATGTAGATTTATTCCCATTAGTCAGTGTTCAACGAGATGTAGAGCAAGATGCTACCCAAAGTATCCAACTGCACACTGGACCATGTCCCATGAAGGCCGAGTCATACGTATACAAAGGTTGTTTTCATGCTTTGTCTCGACACTTCCTCAAATGTTCCTCTGCAGATAACTGTGGTGGCTCCAGTGAGACATGGTAAAGTGAACTGAAGCAGCACATCACATGGCACAGTTGAGTTACTTGTAAGTAATTAAAAGGCCATAAATGTAGTTGTGAGACCAAAGCTTTCCACTCATGTTTCAGGACATTGGATTTGAAGGAGAACTTGATGTAACTGTAATTATAGCCATTATAATTACCTGTAGACGCCTCCTTCACCTGTTTCTATGTGTGGATGTCTCATCACTGCAGTGAGCATTTTGTCAGACTGCTTGTTATTTGGGGGCTTTAACAGTGGACACTCCCTCTGTAGGGCTTGAAGCTGGTCTGGTTCAGCCAGAGAAGCTGAAGCTGAGTCTTCCTCACAAATATTGTTCTATCTGTTGGTTAAGGTCTTCTACCAGCTTGTTCCATCCCATCTGCTGGTTAGACACAATAACCTCACTTCTTAACACTCAACACTACCTTCCCTCATCTTCCTCTGGTTGCTATGATGAAGATGGAGAATTCCATGCACCCCGTCATGTCTCCTGATAGAGTTCTACCAGACACCAACCATCTACACCACACACTGCTGCAGTCTACAGGGTTTATAAATTCACAGACAAATCTTAAATCCACCACAAACAGAAGGTATAAAAAAAGAATGTAGACTTATTTATATGTATTTCATCAGGAATCTAACGTTAATGATCTGTGTAGGAGCCCGTATGAAACGAGACTACCACCACCACCAGATAAACACACACTACATCCCCAGCATCCCTCTCTCTACCTCGCAATTCACATTCCTCCACCTCCTCAGCTGATCCGGAGTCTGACAGACCCTGAGAAGAGTCCTGGGAACTCCTCCTGGATCCTCCGCTGTCTGTTGAGTGAAACACTGAGGAGGAAAAACCAGAGAGGAAGGAATGAAAGAGCAGGTAAAGGAACAAAGTTAATTATTTAAGAAATGTAACCGTGTTAAATTGTAGAAATGAAAGCAGACAATGAGGCACTGTATTGTGTCCCAAACAGTGCTCCCATTCTGGGCTTTACCATCTACTCTGCTGGCTTTTAAGGAAACAGTCAAAATATCCTTCATGCACAGCAAATTTATCATTGAATAAAAAAACAGAAAAAGAATAATGTTGGCATATATGTGTGTGTGTATATGTGTGTGTGCACGTGTTTGATTTAAAACGTATAAATTTGCGAAAAAAAGAATGTTATTCACCAAATGAACAGTGTGGTTCTCTAAAGATACTGAATCAATATTAAAGCTGTCAGTTATGAGGTCATCACAGAAATGTAGCTTTCATCTACTATATGGCTTCATGAGGGAGTCATCCCATCAAAGGAGAGGAGTTGAGCGTTCCCTCTGGCATTAGCTTACAGTGCTGCGATGATACGCAGGGCGGCAGGCGGGTGCGGCGGATTTGCTGCCTCCGCAGACGGATCTTCTGCTTCAGCTGCTGGATCTCACTGTCACTGTCACCCTCCTCTTCCTCACATTCCTCATGACGACGAAGGTTACACTTCATCAGTTCAATGGCTGCAATCAGTGACTCAGAGATGCTGAAGTGGGCATTCTCCTGGAGGAAGACAGAAACAAGGAAGTTCTCATCAGGAAAGTTGATAACGGCTTCTTTCATCTTATCACATTACAATCATCAATATTTTCCCCAGAAATGGTTGTGACTAAAATTGAAGGCATCATCCAAGTCAGCATTTTCCCAATAAGGATAACTTGTTATAACACAGGGCTAATAACCATAATAAATACGTTATAAGTACACTGGTACAACACATTTTCCTCCCACATTTCACTTGTGCCTGCTAGTTTTATAAAACACACCCGCAGCAACAGTATGTGTGAAACAGCTTCAGAATTCATACAAACATCTGAGCGCGGCCATAATGCCGTAACCTGACCTTTTCAAGGTCAGCACAGCTGCCAAAGTCCTGCTCTGACAGGTAGCTGATGAGGCTCTGGCCCTCTGAAGGCTTCCGGAACATGCAGTCTGGAACACTGCTGCACTGGGAGCCATCTGACACACAGACACACACAGAACCAAATTTATCCATCTAAACTCACTGCACGCATGAAAATACAACATATTTGTATGGGGGGGGGGCATAGCTCAGCGGGTAGAGCGGTTGTCTGGCAATCAGAAGGCTGCAGGATCGATCCCTGGCCCTGCATATGAACCCCTAACTGCTCCCCGAGTGCCATATGTTGGCAGCTCACTGCTCCTATACAATAGGTTGGGTCAAAAACGCAGAGAAATCCAAATTTCCCCTTGTTGGACTGATAGGGGAATCATTTATTTATTTATGAGCGCCAAGGATTGTTTAAAGAAGGAGAAATTGCCTTAGGTGCCAAGAAAAAGGGAGGCCACATGCGACAGCCTGAGGTATGATCTGAATTGAATGGGTTCACATTGAGAGTTTAATAGCAACATAAAACCACTCTGAGGAAATGACTTTGTTTACTTTGTTGGTTTATTTATCCATTATTTTGTTGCAGTTTTCCGCTCAGTCAAAAGGAAAGATAAGTTTTTACCTCGATTTAACACAAGCCTGAAATTGTCCTTGATCAGAAATTATGAATAAGACATCATTAAATAGACTGTGATTGCCATGATATTGGGACATACACTAGACATTGCTTTTAGACACCATATTATTGTGTCTAAAATACAAAAGGTCCATGAACCAATGTGACCTAATCTGCTTTTATTCACTGATTTGGACTATGGTGGTGACGGTGACAAATAAATCTATATGTCCATCCATCCACAGCCGCTTATCCGAAATCGGATCGCGGGGTAACTGGAGCCTATCTTCGTTCTCATTGGATGAAAGGCAGGGTACTTCCTGTATAGGTCAACAGTCTATCACAGGGCAGAGCAGTTAGGGGAACAGTGTCTTGCTCAAGGACACCTTGAAATGCTTCTCTGCAGGACCGGGGATCAAACCTGCAACCTTCCGATCACCAGGCGACCGCTCCACCCACCTAGCCATGCCGCCCCATAAAGCTATATGCGTCGATCAAAAAGTTAATTATTTGTATAAATGGAATGTGCAACTTAGATAATGAATTCAAAGCCATACACAGTGCCTGCCATACACGCTTAGTCACAAAAGAGGGAAATGAATCTTGTTATTGCGGTCATTTAGTGAAACTTTAATTGGTTGCAGTGGGTCCACTGATGCTGATAAACACTACCAGACACCAGGAGCATACAAATAAACAGTGAGCGTTCACACAAGTGGACTTGTTTCTTTCTCGATGACCTGCCAATGCAGCCCCAGGATTTTCAGTATTGAAGTTAAAAGCCAAACAAGTTTGTTTAGGGGCAGCATGGCTCAGGAGGTAGAGGGTGTCATCAAGTAAACAGTAGCTCGCTGTTTTGATTCCTGGCTTATCTTATCAATCATGTGGAAGGTGTGTATTCACTAATAGGATTACCACTGGTTTCTCCGGTTATAGGATGTTGTACTCATAAACTAGGATGAATTTGTATGCTTTATTGCATATATGTGTGTGTGTGTGTGTGTGTGTGTGTGTGTGTGTGTGTGTGTGTGTGTGTGTGTGTGTGTGTGTGTGTGTGTGTGTGTGTGTGTGTGTGTGTGTGTGTGTGTGTGTGTGTGTGTGTGTGTGTGTGTGTGTGTGTGTACACACACATGTATACATATGTACATATTTATATATGTAAAATGGAAATTTATTA